>CM032635.1:21922369-22211349 GCA_019097785.1 Fraxinus excelsior | reverse complement strand
ATTCGACATTTGTATAATATGCAAATATTAAAATATTTATTACTCCTTATTAATGATATTGACAAGCAATTAAAAAAACAATGTGCATAAAAATATCAAAATTGATAATATAAAAATAAATTTCACCTTTTACAACTTTTTCCAAGTCATCCAATGCATGTGTATCATCCAAATGTTGACGAAACACTATAAGTTCATAGGTGTTATGCAACCTATTCTTTGTGCATATTAAGGTCCCAACCATCTTTGCACCCAATGAACCCCTAAAGGAGTAAAAAACAGGCCATTCGTGAAAAATATCGATTCCGAAGCGATCGTGAATATTTGAATTGCTAATACATCTTTGGCAATTTGAGGGACAATTTTGTACTTGTGCGCATTCAATTTCCACTAAAGTAATATGTCAAAATTAGGATCGATTGAATCTTCACAACAATCAGACAAATAATCAATCAAATAATTATTCTCAGATTGCATGTTTTGCATATGTCTAGTTACTATATATTTGCACAAAATATACGATAGACTCATGAGGGAAGGAATAAGCTGGGACGCATAAAATCAACAAAAAATGTAACTGATTTTTTAAAAAGCTAGTATTCTCGATCTCTAGCTTTGCAGGAACATAGTGCAATGATAAAAAATCATTTAAGTAATATATTAGCAAATCACATATATGTAAAAATTATTGAATTCCTGTCAAACATGTTGAGTGATGTAGTTACACACATTCTGATTCAGAAGCTATGAATAAATAGATATTAAAAACTATGGTTAATTTCACCTAATGACTAAAGTTACGCACAAGTGTATGCTATATCAAAATATTATTGATTCGTTCAAACACCGTGTAACATATAAAATTTTAGATTATGCAACCATCCAGGGGCGGAGCCAGGATTTCTTCTCAGGGAGGGCACAACTTATGGATATTAAACATCGAGTTTTTTCCATAGATGTAATGATAATAAAAATATAAAACACTAATACGACAATATTAAAAATGACATAGTTTATAAATTACACTTGTTCCTTTCGAGTTTTCATATTTTGATATCGTTGTACAATAACTTCATTATCGAGCTTCAAAAATATATCTTTCTCTACATAAACAATTGTGCTATCATTCATCCACTGATCACCCATCCGATTACGCAATCTATCCTTCACAATGCTCGTTGCAGAAAATACTCTCTCCACAGTAGCGGTAGCAACCGGTAGAATCAATGCTAAAGTCAAAAGCTTGTAAACCAGTGGATATACCATATTTTTCTTTGTCAGAACTAACTTTTCTGCAAGATCACCAAGGTCGTTCAACCCTTCAAACTCTTTGTTAGAGCGCATGTCAAAAATATAAGTCCCAAGTTGATCATGAAGTACAACGAGATCTAATGGAGAGAAATCTAATGGATAAAGTTCAGCAAGTCGAATCAAACTTTTCTTGTCAAAAGAAGAAAATGAATCTTGGGGACATAAACAAGCTACACACATGAGTAACTCTGTATTTACCTCGGAGAATCGATCATTCAATTCTTGAAGTTGAAGATCGATGACAGAGTAGAACAAATCGACCTGATAATGATGTAAATTTGTAAGTTCTGGAGGATTCCGTTGTGGGCGACCACGAAGTGCACGACGTACAAACATTTCATCCATGTCAGGTACATCAATATAATGTTGTTGGCAAAAAGAACATACTTCTTCCCAAAAGGAGTCCCACCCTTCATCTCTCATTATTTGTAGTCGTTGTTTGCATAACTTCACCAACTGCATTGCATTCACAATATCTTGATCTTTCCGTTGTAATGATTTTGACAGTTCATTTGAAATCCCCAAGACACTTCTCATCAATTGTAAATTAAATGCAAAATCAAATGTCTGTATCGACTCCAATAAATTTGTCGCGTCAGATCTTTGGTCACAAGAACATGAGTTATCTTCAACAATCACTGCAAGTACATCAATAACAGAAGAGAACATGACAAGTAAGCTGGCCAATGAATTATAATGTGAACCCCATCGCGTATCACCAGCACGTTGAAGGGTTGTTTCTTGATTAATTCCCCTTCCACTTAAAATCTCACCATTCTCCAATGCCTCAACAATAAAAGTTGAATGCTTCTCTCGAAGAAGATCACAACGTTTAGAAGATGCTCCAACTATATTTATCACATCACCAACTACACGAAAGAAGTTAGTAATATGAATATTCTTCTTCGCAACCGCTACAAGTGCTAGCTGGAGTTGATGAGCAAAACAGTGAATGTAAAAGACACATGGGCTCTCCTTTAAAATGAGTGCTTTTAGACCATTAAATTTACCTTGCATATTACTTGCCCCATCATAACCTTGTCCTCTCAATCTAGACATGCTCAAGTTATATCTAGAAAATACCTTATCAATTGCAGCCTTCAGTGATAGAGCCGTGGTACTTGTGACATGTTCAAGCCCTATGAAGCGTTCATTCACATGCCCACTTTTATCCACATAACGTATTACAATTGACATTTGCTCCTTCATCGACACGTCACGAGATTCGTCAACTAGAATAGAAAATAACGAATTGCTAATATCTTTGATAATAACATTAATTGTCTCAACGGCACAGGCATTTACTATATCTTTTTGAACATCGGGTGATGTCAATTTGCAATTTTGAGGAGCATTTTCAAATGTCACAGCTTTAACATCTTCATTATGAGCAGCCAAAAATTCTAATTGGACTAAGAAATTGCCTGGATTGAGAGAATCCTTGGACTCATCATGTCCCCGAAATGAGTGCCCCTGTCGCAATAGAAGTCGAACACAATCAATAGATGCATTAAGACGAGTAACATATGCACTTCGTACTTGTTCTGATTGCTTGTGAAAAACTGAGAATGTGTTGGTCTTGATTCATCAAAGCTTCGCACTTAATGCGAGCTTGATTATGTGCACTATCATGTTCTCCAACATGAGTATGAAGCTTTTTCTTCTCTTTCCAACATGTAAAACCTTCACCAACAAAATACTCACCCCACCTTGCTTTCCAGAACTTGATTTAAAAAGATAACAATACAAACAATAAGCGGCATCTTTTTCTACACTATACTCCAACCAAGAACCAAACTCTTTAAACCAAGAAGGATTAAATCGTCTAGCTTTTACTCCAAATTGTCGTTTTGGAAAGTCATGCTCATGTGGTTGACAAGGACCCATTAACATATATGCTCTTCGAACTTGATCTCGGATGTTAGCATTGTAATCCAAAATGGGTATCCTTAGACCAGGATCAGTTGGAAGTTTAGCGACATCAAATTTCACATTATTCGACGTCGTCCCAACAACATTTACGTTGTCCAAATCATTCTTTCTTTGAAAGTATCTCTTCATAAGATTTCAACAATTTCAATTCAACAATACCCAAACTTCACCAATACCCAAACTTCACCAATTTCAATTCAACAATACCCAAACTTCACCAATTTCAACTCAACAATACCCAAACTTCACCAATTTCAACTCAACAATACCCAAACTTCACACATATCTACTCAGCAATCAGCAATGCCCAATTTCAATTTCAATTCCAATTCCATAAGGACAATAACAGACAACATTAATCTCTACTGGCTACTGCACACAACACACAAAAATACCCAAAATATAGTATTAAAAAAAGCCTAAAGAACTGAAAAACATTACATACCAATAATCCAAATTGCAATTGCTAAAGCCTAAAGCCTAAAGAAATGACGAACATTACATACCTTGTCTCAATGTCTCTGTCTCCAGTCCATTTCCTGATTTCCAGCCATCCGGGCCCTGCTGGCGGAGAGGGAGAGAGTTAGAGATGTCACTGACTCACTGCAGTCGCCAGGCAGCTGGCGGCGGTCGACGGGGACGGTCGGACGGAGGCTGGAGAGTGGAGAAAAGGAGCTTAAATCCAAATCACAAATTAAGGATTTCATTTTGCAAAAATTGCTGAAAAACAGAAATTACTTGACTTGAGTACCTTCAGTTCCGTCGTACTGCGAAGTGGAGGCCGATGCCTGGCAGGCGGGCGGCGGCGGCAGCGGCAGCTGCGAGCTTGAAGTCCAGTGGATTGTGGAGGCTGTCGACTGTCGAACTGCGAAGAGGTGGTCAGGGAGGCTGCGAAGTGCGAAAGGCGAAGAAGAAGGCTCGGCTGGTGGTGGCTGCCGGCTGGTGCTGACGTGCTGTCCTGTGGTGCGAACTCGATTTCTCGGCGCCTGGATGGAAACGGGCAGGGGCGGTTCGTGATTTGGGAATTGGGAGTATGCTGTAGGTGGCTGGAGGTTTAAGTTTTATGAAAGGATTGGGCTGGGCAATTAATTGGGCCATTAAGTTAGTTTGGGCTTTATTTCTTTGGGCTGGGATTTAACTAAACTAAAAAAAAAAAAAAAAATTTGAGCCCAAATGTTCAGGTAGGGCATGTGCCCATCCTGGGCCTAACTGGGCTCCGCCCCTGCAACCATCCACTCAAAAACATAACACGACAGTCTATTAACGCATAATATGAAGCATATATGATGTCAAATAAAACATGGAATTTCACAGTATTATGGACATGTACGAAATACATGAACTCGTGTGGAATCGTGTAAGCATGAACATGTCAAGATCAACAAACCAAAAAATGTATTTTTGGAAAACTAGTATGCTGGATATTTAACTTTGTGGAAATATAGTGTATAGATAAAAAATAATAATAATAAGAATGTAGGAAATAACATATTATAGAGTTTGTTCTTGTCTAAATTGACGTTTGTTGACCCTCCAAAAATGAAATCAACAGATATCGGGTCCATTCTTACCAAGTTAAGTATTATTCCGACGCGTTCTTACCGGAATAACGACGGTAGATAGGAGGGAAACGGACGTGGGAGGCACTTTGCGACGAGAGACAAAAATGTTCAAGTTCCGACGGTGTGAAAAGAAAGCGATCGCACCAACAATGATCGCCGGGTGTAAACTATGATATTATATGTTACAATAAACGGGAATATGTGGAATGATAGATATAAATGTGTGTTGAAGCCACTGTGTTGTGTATTGGATCTTGTGTTCAATGAACTTGTGAAGATGATGAACAAATATTCAACCAAGTGTTTTATATTTCTCCAGAGCTCGAGTGTATATTACGAGTATATGATTGCCAAAAATCCAACCCCCGATTACTTACAAAGAGAACCTATTTATAACTCCTTTGGTCGACGTGGTGATCGTTGGATCAGAACTAAGCTGCCTCATTTCTTAAATTGGAGTGTCACATTATTGTGTATTATATAATTAATACATTGATAAGGGGTCAGCTATTCTATACAATAGACTAATATATTGACAAACTTATTACAAATGTTATATCAATCACTTCTAAAAGATCTTCAAATCTGTCACGTGGGGCAACATTATCTCCATGGACTTCAGATGGTTTGAGAGCCTCCGCCTAAGTTGTGGTGCTTCGTCCTTGAGGTAGTGGCTCAGTATGGAGCTCGGCCTTTAATATAAAGGACATCGATCTTGTTTGACCTCTTCATTCTTTGACCTTGTGAACCTTTTTTTGACTCTCTTGTTGACTTTCTGCCCACGTAGCACCTTTACACTGAGCTTCAGAGGCAAGGTGTAACAACATTCATCACATGATTACCCATGACACGTGATAGAACATGAAACATACATGTCACGAGCTTTATCCATCCTATTAGCCATGCTGTTGATGGATAAAATAGTGCTTCTTGAATAGATTTCCAAAATCTCATTCTTTCGATCAACAAACCCCAATGAAGGTAGGATATGTTGAGACTCCTTGTTCTTGTCAAATCTAGCGATTAGATTGTATGAGGCTTGTATTTATGTGTGAAATTGAATGACAATGCTTAGGATGAGGTAACATGTGAAATCGCCAAGAACGAGTTTTCATAGAGAGGTTTGTCTTTTTCCCCGATCACAAATGTTCTCAACTTTATGCAAAATTGAAAGAAATGATCTTTAGGCTTCGATTCATGGGTGGAAATTATAGTTGAAAGTTGGATTGGAGAAACTAATGGAAATTTGAGAGTGTTTCTTGAAAGAAATCTCAATAAAGAATTTTGGGGGGAGAAACCAAATGCTCACGATTATTCTCACTAATCTTCATAGATCTTGATTCAGAACAAAGTGGAAATTACCCATGATGAAAGATGATCTTCAACCCGTGAATCGTGAGTGAAAATTGCAACTGCACTTTGCATTGGAAAATAGTAATAATGAAAAACAAAGTTAAATGTTTCATTGCTCATCGAGCTTTACACTATGTCACGGCTTACCCACCGAACTTTCAAAATCATCCCACTATCCACCAAATTTTGATCCGTTATTCTCCATTACACTGGGTTGATTCCGTCTTATTTAATGCTGACATGGAGGGAGGAAATCTGAAATCCCCAGTTATCTCCTTCCAAATGTTAAATGTTTCGCCATATTAGTGCCACGTCACACAGCCAAACACGCATTGACCAAATTGTAACTCTTAAATGCATCTCCTTCCATAGAATGCAAACCAGAAATGTGAAATCAAGAAATCCCAAATCAATTGTTGAAGCTCTAACCCCAAATCCCTCAATCTCAACACTCGAAATCCTCACTACAAAAATAGGCTCCATCCCCAAATTCCTCAATTCACCTGCATTTAATGAACGATTTTAAAATAGAAAGTAAATTATGAAATGAAGTGATTTTAAATTTATCAAAAATACTAGTCCCTTCCATCTATATAGGCAGACTTTCTTTATTTTCTCATCCCAATTATATAATCCTACTTCTTTACTGGAAATAATTTGTTTTGTTCGTTTACTAGTATACCCTTATTTCATTTACATAATTATAATTATTTTTTCCCATTTAATCTTGAAATTGTACAAATATAAAGATACATACTTCTTGAAAATTAAATCATACAATTTCTTTACTACTTCCAATATTAATTTACTACTAATTGTTGACATTTAAATAAAGGTAAATTAAGAAAGTTTTTGGCAAAAGTTATTTTTTCAATAACATTAAATAAAATTTCTTAATTCGTGCGAAAAGCAAAACCAACCTATATAAATGAGATAGAGTGAGTATTATTTTTTAGTAATGTTAGAAATATATATTTTTTAATCTGTAAATATAGAAAATATTTATTTAAGTGGTTATGTGGTGTAATTTCCACAAACAAAAATAAGTTATTTTAAGACTGTACTATTTATTTTGACATTTTAGTAATTTTTATAGAACATAGGACTAACAGTTGAGCCGAATCTTCACAAAACCCACTACTCTACCCATGAACCATTCACAAATCAACTCCAAAGTCCAAATATTCGAAAATTCTAATCCCAAATTATGGCACTCATTGTGCTCCGCCTGCTTGTAAGTATTTAAGAAGATGCCCTTCACACTGCATATTCTCCTTTTATTTTCCTTTCAATAATTCTCAAAGATTTGCTCATCTTCACAAAACCTATGGTGCTAGCAACATTGGAAAGATGCTTTAGGATTTCCAGTGCAATTGGTGGACTAATGTGGCGGATTCCTTGTATT
Organism: Fraxinus excelsior; assembly: GCA_019097785.1. Taxonomy (NCBI): domain Eukaryota; kingdom Viridiplantae; phylum Streptophyta; class Magnoliopsida; order Lamiales; family Oleaceae; genus Fraxinus; species Fraxinus excelsior. The sequence continues at coordinate 22,203,786 of CM032635.1, read as the reverse complement.
TTGTGGCTCATCGCTGAATAAGAGGTCCCCATTAATGGCTGTGTTCATTAAGTTTCTGCATCATGAATGAATAATACAATTTGCAATGTCTATCTAATAATAGTTAAAGATTCAAGTAGAAATGGCCTTCCTTGACACTACAAAATGATCAAACCATTATCATTTGTTGGGCCGTGAATTTGTAGCAGAACCTAAGGAATCCATTTGATCTAAAAAATTGCAGAAAATGATGTTCAACTCAAAACTTGAGTAGAAAACAAAACAAAACAAAACAAAAAGAAATGCATAAAAGCTAGACCAAAGCTTACCTTTCATGAGAAATGACAAATTGAATAATAGATGAAGCCCAAAATGCAAATTGCAGCCGTGTTTTGCTGTAACTCTGTTCTTTGTTCAATTGCAGCCAAGTGCATATTGACCTTCTCTGATGTTCGGACTCTTCGAAATGGACGAAGAACCCGTGTGGGACACGACACAACACGACATTGGTATGGGCATGTGATATGTGTCGGATCTCCCAAATTTCAATTTCAATCGGACACTTCGTCATTTCTGCATTATTATTTTTCTTCTTCCCCGTTTCTTCTTTGGCAACGGCACAAGGTTTTCCCTTCTATTTCTTCTATCTTTTCTCTTTGAATTCTTTTTTTCCTTTCCTCTCCGTATTGATGGTTTAGGGGGTTTTTTTTTTGTATGAAATGAAAGTGTGTTCCATATAGTGCAACTTAGTATTTCATTAAGTTTAAATTGTAATCAATTTCTCCATTTTCTATTTTATATAACATTTAGTAATTAACTTTCCATAATTGACAACTAAACCCCAAAATTCTATTTTATTCGTTTTAATCCCTTATTCAATAATTATTTCTTGATTTGGGAAGGATTGATTTTCGTGTATTTAAAATGACATTTTGGGTCAATAAAAAAATTGAAATTTGAAAGACGTATTTACGTACCATAGTTGACCTTATCTCAGCCTCTCATGGTCCCTAATTAACCCTCCGTGGCTCCCCCAGCAACAAGATTTGAGGATATTTTAAAGAAACCACCAGTGTTGAGTTTTAGAATAATATTATATCTTGAGTTTAAAAAGGTTTTTCCCTCTCAAAAATTGAGTCAGATGCTAGAATTATCAAGTAGCCAAGTATAGAGGCAATCTGAGCTAATTCCCTCGTAAAATTTATCAACATTTAGGGTAACCACATCCATGCTTCTAGCTTTGTCTCCAAAGCTTGACATTATTGTTATTGGAGAAACAAACATCGATAAACAAAGATTTTGACCGATGAGCCTATTTTGAACTTTTAGGAAGATTTCTTATTTTCTTTGTTTTTATACTTGTATACGGTACGAAATAGAAATTTCAGTACTCAAATTGTCTCAATGAAACACTAAAGAATCAACCTTTGCATTTGCACAAGTGCTAAAGTTCAATCGAATCACCTAATGTAGGGCAAAGGAAGAAAGCCAAGAGACTAAGAAGAGATTCTTTAATGTGCATTTGCACAAGTGTAAAGACGATAAATAAAAAAATGTATCCATACAAAATAGTTGTTAATAGTAGCATTATATAAGTGCTATCTTACTTCAAATGGGCTCGAGAAGGATTGAAAACAAGGAAAATAAGTACCTATTCACTTTTAACCAGATTCCATAAGCCATCACACCATCAACCATCAAAAAAATTTGAGATCAGCTATATATATTTTTTCTCCATTCCATTAATGACGATTTGGCCACCTCAATTACCCAAGTTTGAAACAATATATAGGCGTCTACGATGATTTTGAGTCAACAATTCTTTTTCTGTTGAGTGCACTATTTGCCATATATACTTCTCCAACTTCATTTAGATAAGGCTGAACAAATTTCTCCACAAACTTGCTATCTGGGAAATAAGTAATAGTTGAAAGACTAGGCCACTTTCCAATCAAATTCTTACCCTCCAAAATTCCTAAAACTTGCAATCTGGGTTTTGTCTTCTTTTCAACACTGCGAGTAAATGATGTTGGATTGTTAACAAAACACGAAAGATCATACTTCCCAGTTGCAAGTATAACCTCTAATACCTTACTTATCTTCCTCTGTGATACAGAAAATACCTGAGGAGCCTTACGAAACATTTTCAAAATATCATCTTCCGAAAACCCCAAATTCCTAAAATGCCTTAACTTGAGTTCCCAATTCTCATTGCTCATTGAACCAACAACCCGAACAGCATGAATAAACAATTTGGAACTTCTACAAGTCCCCATCTCATCAACGATTTTAACAAAAAAATTCATATTTTTTGGACTATTCATGAGAAACCTTGGATAATTATACATGGTCTTTATGATTTGCTGCATGCCTACACCACAACTCTTTAAAAATTCAATATTGGGTACCATACTCTTCTCCAAATCATTTTGCAAGTAAATCCCAGAACTCTTTAAAACCTTAGTTACCTCTGCACTAGATCCCAATAATGTTTTCAAAAACGATAACGACGGTCTGAGCCTACCATCTGCACTTCGATGCAAATTTTTCGGATTGTTTGAGATAATCTCAGCAATGTCTTCGGCAGAAAAGCCCAAATCTTGGAAAATCTTGAATTTGGGCTTGATGGTTTTCTCAAGACTTGCAGCAAGCAAACCAGGCTTAGTTTTCACGACTCTCTCCAACTCACTCTTTGAAAAACCACTCTCCTTGAGGAACGATAATATTGAATCAGACTTTTCCGGATTCTTTAGACGGGTTAAAACAGAGGCAACTCGTGAAGCTGTTTCAGGAGAAAATTGGTGTTTGTGTAGCAGGAAATCATACACTGTAAGATCATTTCTCACTTTCTTTTTGGTCGAGGAAGAAGAAAAAAGGAGAGAAAATGAAAAAGAAAAATGGGATTTGTAAAGAAATGAAGGGTTACTTTTGCATAAATACATAGCCATTATCTTGAAGTATCGTTGATTACGTCTATAAATCATATATGTTGAACCTTGGACGATGATTCAGTAAGGCTTCTACGACTGGATTCTCTCATGAAAAACATAGAATTTTTTTAGGATTTAGGGTTCCTGGGATTGGGAAGAAGACGCCGGTAGAGTGTTATGGGCTCAGACGAATTTGGGCCATGAAACACAATAGGCTAATTTTATGTTTTGAGAAATGGGTTAATTTCACAACCTCACACTAAAAATCACGAAACGGTCACTGAACTAACTTTTCGAACTATTATGATTTTGATTAAAACTTAAGGACAAAAAATAAGTAACATAGAAACTTCAAGACCCTCAATTGTAAAATTTCTTGCAATACATGCTCAAACCTCAATTGCAAAATCTCTTGCAATAAAGGCAAAAATGATATTCTAAATGAGAAGAAATGGATTAAGATTTAGGATGATAAATTATTTTAATCAGAATAGGCGAAGAAGTTGAAATAAAGAAAATTAAGTCATAAAGTCTAAACCTCGGGACATTTTGAAGAGCAACAAGAAGAAGCAAAAAGATTTATCACAAATCAGAAGGCAAAAGCCAAAAGACCAAAACAATAAACTGATCAATATACAAGACGGGAGGATGATCTACTGATTTTCTGACCTTTGGACCTAAGATTGTTGTCGGCCGGCTGAGTTTTCGGTCCATGCACCTTCCATTGGAAACTGACCATTTGGCATATTCAGTGGCAAATTAAGAAAGGAAGCCCCATAGTTGGATCAGGAAATTGGTCGTTGCCACTTGCCACCACCACTTCCACTGGATGGCTGCGACAACGGTGGCTGCATTTGAGGCGCCTCGTCTTCGTCCAACGGAGGCCTCTCGTATGCTACATTAGTGAAGGAGGCAGCGATAATGATTACCGGTCCAGAAGCAATCAAAGCACCGATCACATTTTCGCCAACAACCTGGCCTTGGCCACCGGCTAAATATATTGTCAAACTGGTGGCACCTGGTGGAGCAGGTGGAGGCAGAAAGGAACCCGACATTTTGCTTGTATTGATTAAAAATCTTTTGCAATTGAGGGTCTTGAAGCTTCTATGTTCACTTATTTTTTGTCCTTAAGTTTTAATCAAAATTATAATAGTCTGAAAGGTTAGTCCAGTGACCGTTTTTGAAAAGACCTTGAACTTAAGTGATCATCGCTGCAAGTTTTAAACTTCAGTAACCGTTTCATGATTTTTAGGTAACTTCAGTAACCGCTTGTGAAATTAACCCTTTGAGAAATTGACACAGAAAGCACTTTTTTGAATCCAAAAGTGAATTGAGCGCTCTTTTTGTATTTGCATAGGGGCTTGTTGGAGAATTTTTTTTTTTCAATGGTTTAGACTGATTTTAGGTGGCATCATTTATAAAGGGTTGAAAAAAATAGTGCTTGCTAATTGTTTTGAAGACGTGTTTTGGATAGTTTAAAAATCACCCAAAATCAATGTAGTATAATTTTGGTTGGTTCTCTCAACCCGCTATATCAACGGATTTTAGCCGTTTCTCATATTCTCTTCTTGGAAAGGGATGCGATGGGGATATGTATAGTAGATATAGCTGATTTTTAATAAAAAAATAAAAAAAAATGATTAGTATTTTATTTTTAAAATTGAAATTCAAAATGTAGGGTATTGGGGGGGTAATTTTCCCATAAAAATTATTTTAACATCTACCTTCCGCCTACCCTTAAAAGACCCAAAGTTTGCATAGTCAGGCCTAATAAACTTAGGAAGGTCTACTCTTGTAGAAATATGTTACGATTGTTGTTTAACTTATCTTATATCATTTGACATCTACACCTTAGTTAAAAATACTTTTTGATTCGTGGTATCGGAGCTTGTCAATTCCTCGTGATTGATTTCTTTTTCACCTTCTTTCATCCTTGACCTCTATTTTCCTTTGAAAATCTCCTGAAATATCTTTTTTGGACAAATGATACTGCAACCATTGACATAATAACCATTTTTATACACTTATTTGTGCCGTTAAACTAGAGCAATTATTGTTATTTAAAATGAATTGAGGCTTAATTTTGTATATATTTTGTTTTTTAGGTGCATCTTGATGAAAAAAAAAACGATGTTACCTAAAGTGTATTAATCCAAAGTCTGGGGACTAAATTGCAATGTGCTAATAGTTGATTCGGACAGAGTATCGATGATTGGAGAGAGGCTGGTGTCAATTAGACGTATTTGGAATATGGAGGATCTCAATATGGAAAAAAAAGAACCAAAATTACTAAGAATGAAATTCAGGGACCAAATTGCTACAAATAGAAAAATGTATAAAGACATGCGTGCACATACCAATTCTCTAATGCACGAGCTTGATCTCCATTTACCAAGAGCAAAACCAATGAACGGCGTGAACGCAATGAACTTTATGGCACGCACGGGCCATTTTTCTACCTGAATGGCCAAACTTCCTAATTTGATCTAAATTCTTATGGAAATCAAATTCAACCTACTATTTAACCTACAGGGGCGACAAGAATGCGAGAGAACATATCAAAACCCTATTTTTCACAACAAGATTCTAACCCAAGATTGACTAACCAAGAGAGAGGGAGGGAGGGGGGGGGGGGTGAATTGGTTATTAAAACTTTTTGGTTAATTACTCAATATTTTAATCTAATGAACACACAAATGATGGAGAAATAAACTAAACATAAGTGAGCACGTAAATAAAACGATATAAACTTGTACAAAGTAAAAACATTAAGTAAAAGGGTTAGAGAGTGCAAACGATATAATATGGAGGTTTGATTCAAAGTAATGATCTACGTTCTTCGTCACCACGCTCTTCAGCACGAGCAAGACCTTTTTTACTATGTTGATTGACTTATGATGCAATCCAACTATTTACAAAGTTTTCGGTGATTTACAACCAAGGAGTACTGATCCTTTTACAATGTTGAGCTTTCTGGGACTTCAACACGACCCACAATTCAAAATGAATTTACAAGATGAATCTTCTCTTCTTATCGAACAATAGATTCAAAGTTGAGAACAAGAAGAGAAAAATGTAAACATTTCAATAGATGACAATGAGTATAACTCTAAGTGTTGGGTTGAAAAACTTTTAGAAGAAATAAGTATTTTCACAAAATTAATCACTCAAAAGTTTTTCGAGAATTTGATACTTTTGATCTTCTAAGGATAGAGAATAAGGTGATTGTAATCAATAAAAACCTCAAATTAATGCTCAAGAAAAGTTGTTGCAAATGAAGAATGAATGAGGTATTGATAGCACTTAAATGGTTAAAAACTCTGCCGTACCGGATGTCCGGTATATATCGGACCGGACGATCAATTAGCCGTTTTTTTGTCAAAAAAATCAGAATGGTTAAATTTTTTACCGTTGGAGCCAAATTGGTCATATCGGACGTCCGAAACACCCTTTTTTGCTCGAAACGTCCTCGTTTTTAATTTTATCAAATGTAGGTATTTGAGGGACATTTAAAAATATTTTTCAAAGTATTTTTCATATTTTAAAAATACGTGTTTCAATTTTTACCTTTGAAAACAATTTTTTTGAGTAAAACATTTTTTGTCGTGATTTTTCGATCGTAAAATCAAAACTTTAAACTCGTCACGATTCATTATCAAGTATTGAAATGTTTTACCTTTACATATGGTTGTGAAAAGTTTAAGTACTCTATTTTGAACATCTTGACGTGCATTGCTTGACCGTACTTTGACATTTGTCTCGATTCGCATGGAGATACCTTTTTGCGGATTTTTCAATATCATGCTTCATAACCTCAGTTGATCGATTTTGTTTCCACGTCAATCGTTGTATGCAAATTATTTGACCTCGAACTTCGTGTCATCAATTTTATTTTTGTGCAATAATCACTATAGATACTCGAAATTAATTTGTTAGAAATAAACACAATCAAAACGAGACGTCATATGTTAACAAATTCAAAAGCAATTAACAGAAGAGATTAAAGATTCAAAGTTCGAGCTAAAGATTAACGAAGAAGAAATTCATTTTTCACTTTCCAATCACCGTTTTTCATGCCGAGTGATGTTTTTCCAAATCTTTTTGTGTAATTTACATAACAACACGCCATCTAGTTCTTCTCATGTATTGGATGGAGATGAAACATTTTATTCTTTTATTTTTAATTTGGTAATTATATTACCACCATAAAATTTATTAAGTGCACCACATTATATTCACACCACAATTAAAATATAGTTTTAATAAATGCACCAAAACAAATTTACAAATATATACCTAATTTAATAAAAATAATAAAAAAGAAGAATTCTGGATTTTAATAAATACAACACAACTAAAACTTCATCTTTTTGTTTTCTTCTAGAAATTTCTTTCAATTGTGTACTTTTTTAAGTTGCGTACTTGCGTGCATCCATAGATATATGGACTGCACACAAAAATAAGTAGAAAACCTTACCCATTTCTTCTCATCCACAATATCATGAGAAATAGATAATGTTTACTTCTTATTCACACTATTTTTTAAAGAAGGGGAAGATTAACAAGAAGAAAATTTGATTTCAAATAAACGGGTCTATATCTCTTTGTCAATAAACTTGATTTATGATTTCAGATAATTCATTGAAGTATTTAGAAACTTAATAAAAGAAGATGGGATATTGAAAGTAATTACTAGTCACTCACTCACACATGCATATTATACCAAATGAACAAATAATTTTTGGCTCTCAATCCTCTTTTCTTCCCAAAACCTTTGCATACTCAAATCCAATTTAATTTAATATCTAGTTTTCAACTTAGAGGGCTTACTGGGTCATTAGTGTTTAAAGAAACCTCAAGGATTTGGAGGATTGCGATTGAAATTTCATAGATCTGGGTACGGTTTTTATTTTCTTCCTTTTTTTAATACTAATTTTCTCATAATTTTGTAGGAAAGATTTTTCTTTGTACTTTTGGGAGTTGGTCAACTTTTAATTGAGCTTCAAACATATAATTAGTGCAAATTATTTTTTCAAAAAGAAGTGATCGGTTTATTTATGATTTCTAGGAATTATAGAAGAAAAGAAGAAGAGGAAGAAGAAGAAATTAGGTTTAGGTTTGTGGTGTAATTATAATACGGTGTGATTAATTAAAATTACATTAACCCGAATTATGTAATTTTAGTTAAGGCTATTTATTTAAGTAAATAAGAGAAAAAAAAAATTGTGGCGCACTTAATAAATTTTGTGGTGGTAATATAATTACCCTTTTTAATTTAAGACAAGTATTTAGTTAAATTTTTGTTTTTCTTAATTAATCTTGTATACGTAATTTTATTACTTGATCACAAATTAAATATATAGTTGCTTGTTGTAGAACTGAGATGCTTACAATATGTGTATAACACTGTTTGATTAACATACATGCAATATATGTTAGGAATCATGTTTATTACGTGTGCAATCTTTGAGATAAATATGACATTGAATGCATTCTATTCATTCGAATTTGAAATATGAATAGATTTGGATCGCGATTAGAATATATTAAACTTGTTTTGGAAAAGAGAATTAATTACAATAGAATTATCGATTGTCAAGAACGTATGAATGATACTAACTACGTAATTGAGAATTGAAATAAATAATAATAAGTGGATTCATAATCCAATACACTTATTTCATATACATACAAAACTTGAATTTGACAAGCTTCCGTACATTAATTTAGAATAAATACAAACCATAAATATTTTTTGTTTGCTTACTTTAAATCTGATTAGAAATTAGTACACTTGATTGAATTTTATTCCTTGTGGGACGATACACGTACTCATCTCAAATTACTTGTCAACGATCACGTACACTTGTAGGTTTCGCACAACTAAGTTTTTGACGCCGTTGTCGATGAGTAATTTATTTAATTTAAGTTTATTCGTTATTTTTAGATCTGAAGTTTTTACTTGTTTTAGGCTATTTATTGAACGAACTAAGTCTCTTGTTTTCGTCTTTTCATGAAAGCTTAGTTTATGTAAGATTCTAACGATATTGAATTTCTTCTAATGGATCTCGAAATCGAAAAAAACATTCAAAGAACGAAGAAGATAACCAATGGAAATAAGGGAAATGATAGAAAATCAAAATTCGAATCAGGTTCAGAATCCATTACATCTACCTCAGCCAGATCAACCGAAGGCGATAACAAATGATGGAAAATCTTTAGTGAGGGATTATGTAAATTCCATTCCTACACATGTGCAACCACCTATCATATATCCACCATTTTGGACATGCCAACTTCTACATCAGACCCGACGTTATCAACTTATTTCAAAATCATCGTGATATCAAGTTCTTCGGAAGACCAACTGAAAATCCTCATGAACACGTTCAAGCATTCTTGATGCTATGCGACATGATTAGTCACGAGATGATGTTTGTTGACACTTTTCGACTATACTTATTCCCTCACACCTTAAAGAATGATGCCCGATACTATTTAAACTCACTAATCCCTAGGAGCATAGTTTCATGAAATGACATGGTGCAAAAATACACTTTGAAATTCTTCTCGCCTTCTCGAGTCCATCAACTCAAAAATGAAATCCATACTTTCAAGGAAAGAGAACTCGACAAATATTCAGAAGTTTAGGAAAGATTCAAAGATCACTTTAAGGAGTGTCCTAATCTGAACATTTTTGAAGACTCTAAGATGTGCATATTCTATTCAAGTTTGAGATATGAATTTCACAAAATAGCAGATGCTTTAGCAAGAGAGTCAATATTGGATATTCCATTGGACAACGCCTTGGACCTATTTGAGAGAATTGACCTGCGAGTGCGTCGTAATACATTTCTCTATTTGTTGCACTTTGTTCCCTGAATTTCATTCTTTAGTAATTTTGGTTCATTTTTTCAAATTTTCTTGATCCTCCATATTCCAAATCCATCTAATTGACTCCAACCTCTTTCCAATCATCATTACTATGTCCAAATCAATTATTAGCACATTGAAATTTTTCTGTGCCCGTGCCCTCATTTAATACAATTTACAATATGCTGAAAATTTAAACAACAAATTGTTAAGCCCTAGTATAAAACTGTGACATGTTTCATCAACGCGAGTTCCAACTAACATTAACAGGTGAAGACTAATAAAACCAATACCAACATAATAAAATTAAACAATAGATCAAACCAACATTTCTACGAAAACCTAGCACCGAATCTTCACACACATTGCAGTGGAAAGAGTTGGAGTCAAACGGCATAGGGACATTTTTGTAATTGTTATAGAACATCGGACTAACAATTGAGCCGAATCTTCACAAAACCCCCTACTCTACACATGAACTATTCACAAATCAATTCCAAAGTCCAAACTATAGGAATTCTAATCCCAAATTATGGAACTCATTGTGCTGCGCCTGCTTGTAAGTATTCAAGAAGATGCCCTTCAGACTGCATATTCTCCTCTTATTTTCCTTTCAATAATTCTCAAAGATTTGCTTATCTTCACAAAACCTGCGGTGCTAGCAAAATTGGAAAGATGCTTCAGGATTTCCAGTGCCATTGGGCTAATGAGGCGGATTCTTTGTATTTTGAGGCTCATCGCTGAATTAGAGATCCCTATTTATGGCTGTGTTCATTTATTTTCTGCATCACGAATGAATAATACAATTTGCAATGTCTAATAGTTAAAAATTCAAGTAGAAATTGTCTTCCTTGGCACTACAAAATGATCAAACCATTATCAACACTCCTTCCAAGGCTTGCATAAGTTGGGCCGTGAATTTGTCGCATAACTTAAGGAATCCATATCATCTCAAAAAATTGCAGAAAATGATATTCAACTCAAAAACTCAAAACTTGAGTAGAAACCAAAACAAAACAAAAGGAAATGCATAAACGCTAGGCCAAAGCTTACCTTTCATGAGAAATGACAAATTGAAAAATAGATGAAGCCCAAAATGCAAATTGCAGGCAAGTTTTGCCGTATCTCTGTTCTTTGCACAATTGCAGCCAAGTGCACATTGACCTTGTCTCTGCCTCCAGTACATAGCATGATCCATAATTTGTAGAAAGTCAGCAACATATGCCCCTCATGGCCCTGTACCTGTACAGGGCATAGTGGACCGTACAAGTATCATTATTCATTTTAGGGACTTGGGAAATTGTATAAACACGATCTAGTTTTGGAATAACATTATATCTTGGGTTAAAAAGGTTTTTTTCTTCTCAAAATTTGAGTCAGATGCTAGAATTATCAAGTAGCCAAGTATAGAGGACATCCGAGCTAATTCATACATAAAAGTTATCTACATTTAGGGTTACCACAGCCATGCTTCTAGCTTTGTCTCCAAAGCTTGACATTATTGTTACTGGAGAAAACAAACAACGATAAACATATGGCCACTTGTTTACAATACAAAATAGAATTTCAGTACTCAAATTGTCTGTACTAAATACTGAAGAATCAACCCTTGCTAGCTAAAGTTCAGTCTCATGGCAGAGTTCTTGCTTCTACTTTTGTTTGACCCAATCGAATCACCCAGTGTAGGGCAAAGGAAGAGAATGCCAAGAGACAAAGAAGAGATTCTTTTATGTGCATTTGCATAAGTGTAAAGACGATAAATAAAAAATTGCATCCATACAAAATAATTGTTGATAATATCATTATATATGTGATGGTATCTTACTTCAAATTGGCTCGAGAAGGATGTCATAATTCATTTGAAACCATCTATTGAAAACCAGGAATACAAAAGAGATACAAGGAAAATGTGAATAGGCAATTTACCTATTCACTTTGAAGTTTGAACCACATTCCATAACCCATCACACCATCAACCATCAAAAAAATTTGAGGTCAGCTATATATATATTTTTCTCCATTCCATTAATTTACTCCAGATGCTCCAGTGAAATTTAATGACGATTTGGCAGCCAATGTACACAAGCCTCCTCATTTACCCAGGCTTGAAACATGGTATGATATATATAGGCGTTTTTGACTCAACAATTCTTTTTCTGTTGAGTGCACTATTAGCCATATACTTCTTCGACTTCATTTAAATAAGGCTGAACAAATTTCTCCACAAACTTGCTATCTGGGATATTAGTAATAGTTGAAAGACTAGGCCACTTTCCAATCAAATTCTTACCCTCCAAAATTCCTAAAACTTGCATTCTGGGTTTAATCTTCTTTTCAACACTGAAAGTAAATGATATTGGACTGTTAACAAAACACGAAAGATCATACTTCCCAGTTGCAAGTAAAACCTCTAATACCTTACTTATCTTCCTCTGTGATACAGAAAATACCTGAGGAGCCGTATGAAACATTTTCAAAATATCATCTTCCGAAAACCCCAAATTCCTAAAATGCCTTAACTTGAGTTCCCAATTCTCATTGCTCATTGAACCAACCACCCGAACAGCATGAATAAACAATTTGGAACTTCTACAAGTCCCCATCTCATCAACGATTTTAACAAAAAATTTCATATTTTTTGGACTATTCATGAGAAACCTTGGAAAATTATACATGTTCTTTATGATTTGCTGCATGCCTACACCACAACTCTTTAAAAATTCAATATTGGGTACCATACTCTTCTCCAAATCTTTTTTCAAGTAAATCCCAGAAATCTTTAAAACCTTAGTTACCTCTGCACTAGATCCCAATAATCTTTTCAAAACCGATAACGATGGTCTGACCGTTCTATCTGCACTTCGATGCAAATTTGCTGGATCGTTTGAGATAATTTCAGCAATGTCTACGGCAGAAAAGCCCAAATCTTGGAAAATCTTGAATTTGGGCTTAATGGTTTTCTCAAGACTTGCAGTAAGCAAACCAGGCTTAGTTTTCACGACTCTCTCCAACTGACTCTTTGAAAAACCACTCTCCCTGAGGAACGATAATATTGAATCAGATTTTTCCGGATTCTTTATACGGGTTAATACAGAGGCAACTTGTGAAGCTGTTTCAGGAGAAAATTGGTGTTTGTGTAGCTGGAAATCATACAGTGTAAGATCATTTTTCACTTTCTTTTCGGTCGAGAAAGAGGTAAAAAGGAGAGAAAATGAGAAAGAAAAATGGGATTTGTAAAGAAATGAAGGGTTACTTTTGCATAAATACATAGCCATAGCTCAGACGAATTTGGGCCATGAAACGCAATAGGCTAATTTTAGAAAAAAGGACCTAAAGGGAAAAATGCATAGGTTAGGTATTATGTATCACGAAATCAATATTAGGCCTCAAGTTTGAGAATGACAAAAATTAGGTTTCTTGTGAATTAATTAATTATATTTCAACATTATCCTGTTAAATTAAATATTTAATTGTAATATAATATAATTAACTCACATCACATCACATCACCTCACCACCACCACCACCACCACTGTCGTCGCTTTGACGACCGGCGACTATTTAGGCAATCGGTGGTTACTCCAGTGACTGTTCCCGGTCGCACTTAATTCCGACGATTATTTCGGTGAGCTTTCCGTCGCTACTTAATTTCGACGACCGATCCGATTCCGACAATTGTTAAGGTTACAATTATATGCAATTTGGTCACAGATATCTTATTAATTATTTAATTGGTCACATATTATTTCAAGATCACAAATCAAAAAATTTATAAATCATAATTAATTTCATTGGTCACTAATAAAAAAAATTATAAGTTACAAATTTTTAATTGGTCACAAGTTAAAAAAAATTATAGATGAGAAATAACATATTTCCAAATTTGTTGGTCACATATTATATTTTTTTGTTACGGATTATAGAATTTTAGGCCACGGTTTAATAGTTAGTCACAGAAAAACGAGTAGTTGTGACACCTATCCATCGAAATCAATCCACCACCAATACTTGGGTCACAAATCGACCAAATAGTTGGTCACAGACACTCTTCGTCGTATCCCTACTGCCACCTCCACCGCTAGAACCATCCACCAACAATAACACCAACCACCACCACGACCCAAACAACCACAGATCCGCCCAAACCACCAACAGATTCGCCAACACACTAACAACAGCCAACAACCACACACGCATGCCCGCCACACACCCTACAGATCCGCCACCTCTCCAATTCCCTCAACTTTGCAATGCTGCCGTTTATAGCAGTGTCGCAAAGCTGTGGATGGCAGCAACGTCGAGGCGCGATCTCACAGCACCTCCACCTCCACCTCCACCGCACCCTACAACACTGCATCGAAAGACCACCGCACACATACTGCCTCGCAATGCACACCTACCGCACCACCACCACACCACTCAAGAATAAAAAAAAGAAAGTACAGAGAAGGACGAAAGTAGCGTCGAAGAGGGACCACTGCAACCATACCCCACAGCACCGCATCGAAAGACCACCGCACACATACAGTCCCGCAACACACACCCACTGCACCGCCACTGCCACTGCTAAAAAAATGAAAGAAAGTACAGAGACGGACGAAAGCAGCGTCGAAGAGGAACGGTGGCGGCGGAGGTTTGAGAGTAGAGATACAAATGCGCGGGAGGTCGAGGCTGTGGGCGGTGGTGGTGGATGAATCGCCGTTGTGGAGAGACGGTGAGAGAGTGGAGATAAATGAATTAGTTTAGGGTTTAGGTAGATTTAATGTTTGATATTTAAAATAAAACACCTGATTTTAAATAAATTTTAGACTTGATTTTTAAAAACCAATCTTTAAACACCTGGTTTTATGTAGTTACAATTTATCTAAAACCTTTCTTTTTAAGATTACAATTCAAAAATAATGGATAAAGTTTTACAATTCAAAAATCAGGTGGTAAATAGGATTATTAATTAATATTAAAAAACTAAAAATTAATTTATATACACATTACCCCACTCCACCCATACACCCCGATTTTAAATCACCCGTTCACTTACTTCTCTCTCTCTCTCTCCCCCCCACTTTATATGGTAATGGTGGCATAAATGGGCGGTGGTGATGGTGGCGGGTGCCGATCTGAGTGGTTGGTCGCGGTGATGGTGGCAGATCTGACGGCGACATCAACTGCTCTTATTCTCTCCTCCCACAAAAATTTCCTTTTTTATTTTCTCGTTTATTTTCAGGTTATTAGTAGGAAAAAATCAACCCAAAAAAGAGAAAATTTTCAGTTGAAATCTAAGGATTTAAGGTCGGTTTCTCTGTTTGGAACGAATGGCGCAGATTCAGGTGCAACACTAGAATTCAACGACAGTGGCGGCTAGGCCAAATGGAGTAGTTGTGGCACCGAGTGGAGGGGTAAGCCAGTTTCCGACGACTTCACTGTGCATGGGAGACTTGGATTTTGTTGTGACAAACTCTCAGCTCTACGATCTATTTAACTAGGTCGGTCAGGTTGTTTCGATTCGGGTTGTCGTGACCTCAGCACTCGGCGAAGCCTCAGAATATGCACAAAATGCAATAGACAAGTTAAATGGCATGCTTATTAATGATAAACAAGTGTATGTGGGACATTTTCTTCGCAAGCAGGAGAGAGAATCATTATTAGACAAGGCAAAGTTCAATAATGTCTATGTGAAAAATCTGGTTGAGTCTACTATAGATGATGATTTGAAGAAATTTTTTGGCGACTATGGAACAATTACTAGTGCTATTATAATGAGGGATGTAGATGGTAAGTCGAAACGTTTTGGGTTTGTCAATTTTGAAAATGCTGATGATGTTGGAAAAGTTGTTGAAGCTCTAAATGGGGAAAAATTGATGATAAGGAGTGGTATGTTGGCAAAGCCCAAAAGAAATATGAAAGAGAGCAATAACTTAAAAGTCGATTTGAGCAGAGCGCCAAGGAGGTTGTAGACAAATACACCCGAAGAAGAAGACTAATTATTTTTGAAAAAATACAAATGAGGAAAGGTTTTACTTGTGATTTACTGGAGATCTCAAATGTAAATTCTTACCGTGATAAGGTAAATTTGTAATCATATATTAAAAAGACAAGCATCAAATAACAAACTTCATTTTGTAAAATTCTCTTTACCAAATATGTGTATATTGTGACTGATTGTGACCAATTATATATTAATTGTGACCGATTATGACTCATTTTGACCAATTCTGTGTTAATTGTGACTAGTTGTGTCCTGATCACAATTAAGATTGATTTGATCACAGACAGTAACACTGATTACAAATTTGGTTACAATTAGTCATGGATGACACATCAGTGACTTGATATTTTTAATTTTTGAAAATCTTTTGCAAGGTAGGGGTGGGGTAGTGGATCTATGGATTGGAAGTGTGATTTTCAGTTTTTAATATCTAAAATTATGATCAATAAAATAAATGAGTTGTTACTAATAAATAATATTTTGTCTATGTTTGATTGAAGTGGGTCTTTCTAATTTTCTTGATGGTGTTGGTCGTAAATTTGAGTTGAAGGTGATAGTGGTTGTGCATAGGAGGTGATGGTGGTAATGACTGGTGGTTGATTGTGGTGCTTGTTCGGGGTGTAAGAGGATTTGTTTGTGGTGACCATTTGTAATTAAATGTGTTTATTGTGACTGGTTGTAACCAATTCTGTGCTGAGGTATGGTTTTCAGTTTTTAATATCTGGAAATTTGTTGGAAGGTAAGGTAGGACGGATCCGTGGGGCGATATGATTCTTAGATTTGAATTTCTGGAAATTTTTGGTGGGCTAGGGTGGTGTGGGTCCGTGGGGTGGTGTGATTTTTGGAAATTTTTGGTGGGATGGGGTGGGTGGGGCAAGGGTGGGTCCAGGGTGGTGTGATTTTCATATTTGAATTTCTGAAATTTTCTTGGCGTGGGTGGCCATGTGGGGGGGGGGGGGGTGAGGTGGGATATATATATATATATAATTGGAATTAACCTCTGAATTTTGAAATAAATTAACAAGTTTGTTAATTTTGAAATGTGATTTTAATATGTAGGATTTATGTATTGTTCCCTAATTTTATGTTTTAATAAATTGACACATAAATCACTTTTTTGAATCCAAAAGTGAATTGAGCGCTCTTTTTATATTGTGTAACTTATAAAATACTCTTAAAATTAACGATTTTTTGAAAAATCATATGAAACATATTTTGGGAGTAAAAAGTCTGGTATAAAATTAATGGTCACTTTTTCTAAGTGACACTGAAAAAGTAACTCATTATCACTTTTTTATTAAAAAAAAGACATATAATGTCACTTTTATTAAAAAAATGATATTGTCACTCAAAAATGTGATAAACATTAAAAAAAGCGATAAAAATTCAAAAAAAGTGACGCAAATTTAAAAAGTAACAAATTTAAAAGAATGTGACAAAAGTTTTAAAAAAAAGTGACAAAAATTAAAAAAAAATGACAAATTCAAAAAAAAAGTGAGAAAATTAAAAAGTGACAAATCATAACTCACAATTTTCAATATAGCCAAATCATCCAATAAGTTCACAACTGATACAACGAACATTGGTAGTTAAATCACAAGCATATCAATGATAATATGAACACAAGAATTTATACGTTGGACGTGATGAAAATTCAAAAAAGTGTCGGACACTTAAAAAAGTGACAAACAATCCAAAAAGTGACAAATAATATTTTACATCTATAGGGATGTATTCTTTCAGTTCTTAAGCCACCATGTTTGTAGATGAACTTGAACGCGTGTTCCACGCGTCCTCCATTGCAGCCTTCATTATTCCTCATTTTTTGTAAAATATTTTAGTACCTCATTTTGTATATTAATATTCCAACTCTTTTACTCTTACACACGGAGAGAGAAACATTGATGCGGTCATGTACTTACTTTTATCCCTATGAACTAAACCCATAAACACAATTAGGTAGCCATAACGAAATGCAGAAACACACACACCAACAAAATCATACTTCACTTAACACAGCAAAAAATGTACATCATCACTTTATCAAAAACTGACCAAAATGCTGCTCCTTCTGCTCTTCTTTCATGCATTTTTCCTTTCTCCTATTACTTCCCCAGATCTGATAAGTGATAGAGCAGCCCTTTTGGCCTTGGGCACAAAACATATCTCTGGAACAAAAAAATAAGTAAGGCAGCCAGAGTGCATAAAATAGATCTCTGGCACGGTTTTCTTCCTATAAAATGACGTAAAGAAATGAGAACTGATATTGTGAAGTTAATTTAACTGCAACATAATAATCCCAATAAATTTTAGGATGTTATTAAGGTAAAAGGCTGCCATAAACACATAATGACTGAAACACACAGAAAACTCATAGCTCACATCTTAATTTACAAGTGGAGAATGAGGATTCTATCAATGGCTAATGCAAAACATTTACTTTAATGTAATCATAATCCCTAAATATTGAGCCGTCATTTTCCCACTTTGTTTTTCACAAACCTATTGTTGAACATTAATTTAAGAGCTATTCAACTAAATATAGAGAGAAAGAGACTCATCGGCATTTAAGCCACCATCGTTTAACCGGGACATTAATCGGCGTTTCAATCTCGATGAGCTGTAATAACCGATTTCCTTGTAGGCCATTTCTACCTTAGCGTGAATGTTTCCTTTAACATCTTCATTTTCACAACCCAAGACTTTTTTCAACGAATCTTTCAGTTCGGAGTTGTGAGAATTGCTTTCCAATTCAATATCAATATCATCTTTTGTTTGAATAACTTCTTCACTTTCTCGCCATTAATTGGAGAGAGATGAGCGTATAGAATTTGATCCTATACTTTGGTGGCTCCTAATTCTTTGCAGCGAAAATCTGATGAAAGATAGATTGGGGATTTTGGAGAGGTATTGGGGGGGGGGGGGGGGGGGGGGGGGGGTTATAACATATTAATTACGTTTTTATATAATTTAATTTGTTATTAGGGTATTTATCAAATTAATCAATATTTTAGGGTATTGGGCCTAATTTGCCCTTTTTTACTTGCCTAGGGGCATGCTGGAGAGTTTTTTTTTTTTTTTTTTTTTCATTGTTTTAGAGTGATTTTAGGTGGCACCATTTATAAAGGGTTGAAGAAAATAGTACTTGATAATTTTTTTGAAGACAGGTTTGGATGGTTTAAAAATCATCCAAATCAATGTAGTATAATTTCGATCGGTTCTCTCATTAGCAGATTTTAGCCATTTCTCATATTCTCTTCTTGGGAACAGATGCGATGGGGGATATGTATAGTATAGATAGCTGATTTTTAATAAAAAAATAATAAAAAAAAAATTTAGTTTTTCATTTTTAAAATTGAAATTCAAAATGTAGGGTATGAGGTAATTTTCCTGTAAAATTCTTGTAACACCTACCTTCCGCCTACACTTAAAAGACCCAAGTTTGCATAGCCAGGCCTAATAAACTTAGGAGGGTCTACTCTTGTAGAAATAAGTTACGATTGTGGTTTTATCTTATCTTGTATCATTTGACATCTACAACTTAGTTAAAAATACTTTTTGGTTCATGGTATCATAGCTTGTCAATTTCTCGTGATTGAATTCTTTTTCACCTTCCTTCATCCATGACCTCTCTTTTCCTTCGAAAACCTCTTGAAATAATTTTTTTTGGGACAAATGATACTGTAGCCATTGGCACAGTAACCATTTTTATACACTTATTTGTGTCGTTAAACTAGAACAATTATTGTTATTTTAAATGAATTGAAACTTAATTTTGTATATATTTTATTCATTAGGTGCATCTCGATGAAAAACGATGTTAGCTAAAGTGGAATTAATTCAAAGTTTGGGGACTGAATTGCAATGTGCTAATAATAGTTGTTTCATAGTATCGGTAATTGGAGAGAGGTTGGTGTCAATTAGATGAATTTGGAATATAGAGGATCTCAATATGAAAAAAAAAAACCAAAATTACTAAAGAATGAAATTTAGGGACCAAAGTGCAACAAATAAAAAAAAATGTATAATTGCACGCGCGTACAGACCAATTCTCTCGCACACGGGCTTGATTTCCATTTACCAAGAGCAAAACCAATTAACATCGTACGTGCAATGAACTTTATGGCACGCGCTAGCCATTTTTGGGTCTGAATGATCCAACTTCCTAATTTGATCTAAATTCTTATGGAAATCAAATTCAACATACTATTTAACCCACAGGGGTGGCGAGAATGTGGGAGAACCTATTTTCACCACAAGAAGGAGGCTAACACAAGATTCAAAGGCAATTAACAGAAAAGATTGAAGATTCAAAGTTCGGGTTGAAGATTAACGAAAAAGAAATTAATTTTTCACTTTCTAATCACTGTTTTCCATTCCAGGTGATGTTTTTCCAAACTTTTTTTTTTGTCTAGTTTACATAACAGCATGCCATCTAGTTCTTCTCATGTATTGGATGGAGATGAAACATTTTATTCTTTATTTTAATTTGGTAATTATATTACCAACATAAAATTTATTAAGTGCACCACATTATATTCACACCACAATTAAAATAATTTTAATAAATACCCCAAAACAAATTTACAAATATATACCTAATTTAATAAAAATAATAAAAAAGAAGAATTCTAGATTTTAATAAATACACCACAACTAAAACTTCATCCTTTTGTTTTCTTATAGACATTTCTTTCAACTGTGTACTTTTTTAAGTTGCATGCATCCATAGATATATGGACTGGACACTATAAGAAGTAGAAACCTTACCCATTTCTTCTCATCCACATTATCAAGAGAAATGGTTAAGTTTTCCTTCTTATTCACGCTATTTTTTAAAGAAGGGGAAGATAAGAAGAAGAAAACTTGATTTCAAATAAATGGGTCTATATCTCTTTGTCAATAAACTAGATTTCTAATTTCAGATAATTCATTGAAATATTTCGAAACTTAATAAAAGAAGATGAGATACTGAAAGTAATTACGACTCACTCACACATACATGCATATTATACCAAATGAACAAATAATTTTTTGCTCTCAATCCTCTTTTCTTCCCAAAACCTTTGCATACTCAACCAATTTAATTTAATATATAGTTTTCAACTTAGAGGGCTTTATTTAGGGAATTGGGCTGGGTCATTAGTGTTTAAAGAAACCTCAAGGATTTGGAGGATTGCGATTGGAATTTCATAGATATGGGTAGGGTTTTTATTTTCTTCTTTTTTTTTTCTTTTTTTTTTTTTCTAAAACTAATTTTCTCATAATTTTGTAGGAATGATGTTTCTTCGTACTTTTGGGAGTTGGTCGACTTTAATTGAGCTTCAAACTTACAATTTGTGTAAATTAATTGTTTCAAAAAAGAAAGTGATCGGTTTATTTATGATCTCTAGCAATTATAGAAAAGAAGAAGAAGAAGTTAGGTTTATGTTTGTGGTGTAATTATAATGTGGCGTGATTAATTAAAAGTACATTGACCCGAATTATGTAATTTTAGTTAAGACTATTTAAGTAAATAAGAGAAATATTAAAAATTGTGGGGCACTTAATAAATTTTGTGGTGGCAATATAATTAGCCTTTTTAATTTAAGACAAATAGTTAAATTTTTTTTCCTTAATTAATTTTGTAAACGTAATTTTATTATTTGATTGCCTGATCACCAATATATATATATATATATATATATATATATAGTTGCTTATTGCAGTGTTGAGATGCTTACAATAGGTATATAACACTGATTGATGTATACATGCAATATATATTAGGAATAATGTTTATTACGTGTGCAATCTTTGAGATAAATGTAACTTTGAATGCATTCTATTAATTCGAATTTGAACTAAGAATTTGGAAAAGAGAATTAATTACAATAGAATTATCGATTGTCAAGAATGTATGAATGATACTAACTACGTAATTGAGAATAAAAATAAATAATAATAAGTGGATTCATAATCCAATACACTCATTTCATATACATACAAAACTTGAATTTTACAAGCTTCCATACATTAATTTAGAATAAATAAAAACCATAAATATTTTTTGTTCGCTTACTTTGAATCTGATTAGAAATTAGTACACTTGATTGAATTTTATTCCTTGTGGGACGATACACGTACTCATCTCAAATTACTTGTCAATGATCACGTACACTTATAGGTTTCGCACAACTAAGTTTTGGCACCGTTGTCGATGAATAATTTATTTAATTTAAGTTTATTCGTTATTTTTAGATCTGAAGTTTTTACTTGTTTTAGGCTATTTATTGAACGAACTAAGTCTCTTGTTTTCATCTTTTCATGAAAGCATAGTTTATGTAAGATTCTAACGATATTGAGTTTCTTCTAATGGATCTCGAAATCAAAAAAAAAAAAAAAAAAAAAAAATTCAAACAACGAAGAAGATAACCGATGGAAGCAAGGGAAATGACAGAAAATCAAAATTCGAATCGGGTTCAGAATTCATTACATCTACCTCAGCCAAATCAGCCGAGGGCAATAACAAATGATGGAGAAGCTATAGTGAGGGATTATGTAAATTCTATTCCCGCACCCGTGCAACCACCTATCATATATCCACCATATGGACATGCTAACTTCTACATCAGACTGACGTTATCAACTTATTTCAGACATCAGGTTCTCCGGAAGATCAACTGAAAATCCTCATGAACACATTCAAGCATTCTTGATGCTATGCGACATGATTAGTCATGAGAGCATATTTGTTGATGCTTTTCGACTATGCTTATTCCCTCACACCTTAAAGAACAATACGAGACCGTGTAAACTGTAAACTCACTAATCCCTGGGAGCACAGTTTCATAGAATAACATGGTGCAAAAATTCACTTTGTAATTCTTCTCACCTTTCGAGTCCATCAACTCAAAAATGAATTCCATAATTTCAAGCAAAGAGAACTTGAGAAATATTTAAAAGTTTGGAAATATTCAAAGATTACTTTAGGAAGTTTCATAATCTGAACATTCATAAAGACTCTAAGATGTGCATATTCTATTCAGGTTTGAGATCTAAATTCCGCAACATAGCCGATGCTTTAGCAAGATGGTTAATATTGGATATTCCATTGGACAATGTCTCGAACCTATTTGAGAGAATTGACATGCGCGCACGCCGTAATACATTTTTCTATTTGTTGTACTTTGTTCCCTAAATTTCATTCTTTTGTAATATTGGTTCCTTTTTTCGTATTTTCTTGATCCTCCATATTCCAAATCCATCTAATTGACTCCAACCTTTTTCCAATCATCATGACTATGTCCGAATCAATTATTAGCATGTTGAAATTTAGTCCCCAGACTTTGGATTAATTCCACTTTAGCCAATTTTTCGCCCCTTTTGTTAAATTCCATCGTTTTTCATCGAGATGCATCTAGCAAACAAAATATGTACAAAATTAAGCATCAATTCATTTAAAGTAATAATAATTGCTCTAGTTCAACGGCACATATAAGTGTATTTTTAAAATACACTTATCAAACACCACAAACTTAAACAATTAAATACACTTATCAAACAACCCAAACTTGAACGATTGTTTATCTTCAAACAAAATAAGGCTTAACTACACAAACTTTCATAAATAACTTGGTTGGATAATCTGTTTTTAGTCTCAATATCGGACTTTCAGAGTTGAAACTATAAACTACCTCGGATCTGGAGCATTCATGCCATTCTATCTAGTACCTACAGACTAATAACATGGAGTCCCTTATCCCTTACCTGCCATTAACTTTTTGTTTACTCCTTACACTATTTCTAGACATTGTGGGCAATGTCTGTATCCAGTTTGGGGGTATGATTTTCATCGAGTCTTGTGTTTTGTTATTTGTGCATGCTTGTGTGATAAAAAGTAAAAATAATAAATAATAAATTATATAATCATTAGTTTTATTTTGTCTTTTTATGTATTTTAGCATGTTTGCGTGTGTTAGATAATCTACTAACGATGATGTATATATTGAAAAATATAATTGGACTATAAATTGAAAGCCCAGAATAACTAACCAAGATGGGAGTGAATTGGTTTTTAAAACTTTTTCGAATAATTAACTAGAGCCCCATAAGTTAAAAACACATTGATAAATTAATAATCATAAACAAATTCAAGCAAGTAGATCAATCAAATAATGAGTGCAAATAAACGAAGATAACTAAACACAAGTAAGCAAATAAGTGAAACAATGTAATTTGCACAAAGTAAAAATGTTAAGTAAAATGGATAGAGAGTGCAAATGATATAGTTATAGAGGTTCGATCCAATGCAATGATCTACGTTCCTCGTTACCAAGCTCTCCGGCACAAGCAATGCTTTTTTCACTATGTTGATTGACATATGGTGCAATTCAACCTTTTACAACACCTTCGGTGACTTACAAGCAATGAGCATTGATTCTTATACAATGTTGAGCTTTATGGGACTCAACAGGCCCACACTATTAGCTTCATGGGACCTCAATATGACCTACACAGTGACTTACAACAAGAAGCACCAATCCTTATACAATGTTGATTTTTAAGAGATTTCAACACGATCCACAATTCAAATAAAGTGATTTTACAATGAAACTCCTCTCTTGATAAATAATACAAACAAATCTTACTAAAAGAGGCTAACACTTCAATGAATAGTAATGAATGATTGCTCAAGTGTTAAATGAAAAAATTTGATGAATATGATAATCAAAAATTAGATTCAATCAATCAAAGTATTTCAATAAGAAGATGAAAAGATAAATACAATGTAAGTTCAAAACTTTTCTAAAAAAATATGAATGTTTGTAATAAATTAAGTGATAAGAGAGAAATGAGAAACTTTGATGAATATGATGATTTTATAAGTTTAGTTCAATTAATCAAAGTTTCGATATGAAGAAGAAAAAGAAGGATTTATGTAATGTAAGTGCAAAAATCTTCTTCAAAAGTATATCTCTATTTCAATGAATAATTTGTGATAAATTAAGTACTAAGAGAGAAAGTAGAAACTTTAATGAATATTATGTTTACAAGTTTGATTTAATCAAAGTTTCAATATGAAGAAGTAGAATATGTTTATGCAATGTAAGCATTAAGAACTTCTTTAATAATACATTTCGCTTTTAAGATAGATATAAATAAGTTAAGTACAAGGAGAAATAAAAAACTTTGATGGGAGAAATGATTTTCAAAGATACAATCAATCAAAAGTTTTTCAAGGATTAAATACTTTTGATCTTTTAAGGATTAGAAATAAGGTAGTTGAGATCAATAAAAAAACTTGACTTTACTGCCCAAGAAAGGTTTTTTCAAGTGAAGAGTGAATGAGGTATTTATAGCACTAAAACCGGCCACAACTCTATTCATCCGGACAAGGCATCCGGACGAGTAAAAAAAGTAGCCGTTTGAGTCAATCAGAACGGTAAAAAAAGTGACCATTAAGGATGAACTGGACGTCTGGTTTATCCATTCGAACGTCCGAATGGACAGAAAATATTTCTATCAAACCGGATGCCTTGTCCAGACGGTCAGGTTTATCCGGACGTCCGAATGGACAGAAGACATTTTTGTCAAACTAGAGGCCTTGTCCAAACGGCCCGGTTCATCTGGATGTCTAGATGGACAGAAAATATTTCTGTCAAACTAGAGGCCTTGTCTGGACAGTCCGGTGTATCCGAACGTCTAGTTGACCATTGACTTTTTTTTAAAGATGTGATCTAAGTTCAAGTATCACTTTGAAAAAATCAATCTTACTTTTGATCAAAAATATTTTATGCAAGTGATATGGAAATAACTTTTGTGCACAAAATAATTTTTGAACTATTGTCATGCATTACTAAAGATCAAAGTGTTATACCGTTACACATGACCTCAAAAGTCTAGTATTTGATCTTGCTACAAAGTTTCTTTCCATCGACTCTTAAACTCTTGATCTCGATCTTTCTTGACGTTTAGCTTTAAGCTTGACTTCGATCTTGACGTTCGGTTGACTGTTGACTTTGATCATTAACTTTTTTTCTTAAAGATGTGATTTAAGTTCAAGTATCACTTTGAAAAAATCATTCTTACTTTTGATCAAAAATATTTTATGCAAGTGATATGAAAATAACTTTTGTGCACAAAATAATTTTTGGTCTATTGTCATGCATTACTAAAGATCAAAGTGTTATACCTTTACACATGACCTCAAAAGTCTAGTCTTTGATCTTGTTTTAAAGTTTCTTTCCATCGACTTTTAAACTCTTGATCTCGATCATTCTTGATGTTTAGCTTTAAGCTTGACTTCGATCTTGACCTTCTTCATGAGCCCGATTTGATAGTCTTGATGTTAATCTTTTAAGCTCTCGTCTCGAATAATTTGACTTGAATGCTCAAACTTTACTATTCATTTCGAGTCCAATTTATGATGTGTTGATTTTGGCAATACTCGATAGATTTTAACATTGAACTATCATTACTCAAAATCAATTGTTAGAAACAATATTAATCTTGTTTGTTATAATCAAAACATTGAGTAAGAAATCAACCATAGGTCAACAATTTCCTCTTTTTTAATTATGACAAACAAGATTTTTTTTAGTTAAAGGAGGGCGGGACTTCCGAGATTTTATTAATTTACCCTCACTTGTGGTGTAGGAATACTGTGGTTACACGAAAATAATGAAAACAAAAAAATGAGGAAGTACTACTTCCCTTACAATGAAAATAAACAATGAAGTTTAAAGCAGTAAATGGGGAAGTACTACTTCCTTTAAAAAAAAACAACTGCAAAATTAGCCAATAATAAAAATTGGAAATAAAATGAAAATTAAACCCTGGCACTGGGCAATCCATGCCTATCAATTTTTACTAGTGTCCTAATATGTCGTGGTAGGTCATGTGGTCCATATATCTGGTATCGTCGATGATCCCAACCCTCCGCAGCAAGAGCATCTACAACTTGATTTCCTTCTCTGTAAATGTGATAAATTTTATCTCTGTCGAAAGATATGATATCAGTGATATGTCTCAGTATGCCCCGAATAGCCCATGGTCCTCTTTTTCTAGTAATGTAGTGAATAGCTACTCTAGAATCAGATTCTACCTCAATCGCGGAAAATCTAAGACCATGAGCTAGTAAATCCCTTCAAGAATAGCCTGGAGCTCAGCCTCTAATATCAAGCATGGACCATACAAAGTTGAGAAAGCCCTAATACAGTGTCCTACGTGGTCTCTAATAATACCTCCCCCACTCGCAAAGCCATCTTTGACGCATCCATCAGTATTGATCTTGACAGATCCGACTAAAGGAGTACGTCACCAAACTAGAATAGGGGTAGATAGAGAAGTGGGTCCATAAAAATACCAAAAAATGGGTGCAAGTGTCAAATCCCCTCGCCAATGCATCACTCGAAGCAGTTCTCTCATATGAAAAAAAAGGAGATCATTCAATAAACCCTCCAAATGATACGTTTGGCTACAATGCGAATACCCCTATGCTTCGCATTATTCTTTACGGTCCATAGGTACCAAAATATCAGAAGATGAATGAAAATGCGAATGTGTCTGTATCAAACATACTGTCCCGAGTATCTCCATCTCTGGAATCTTATGACAAACAAGATGATTAGTAATGTACAAATTAAACAAATTGATAAGGAATAAAGTTGCATACATATATTCCCCCTTTCAACATTCTCCATATCATGCATAGTCTTCTAATCCATCTTCTCCATTTTGGCATAAGCAAAAGAAATACGAGGAGGAAGTCAATCATAGCATAAAAATGTAGTGATATCATATTGATAAAAGAATATATATTATAGATTTATCATGCAATTCATATCCCCCTATAAATCAATAATCATACATTCAAAGCATATTATATCAATGCATGTATAATCATCTCTCTTCATTTCCTCCTTTTGACATAAGCAAAAAAAGTATTGCATTTAAGATCAAAAGACGATGATAAGAAACAATAAAAGATTCCCCCTTTTTTAATACTTTTCAAAATTTATCTTACTCACTTTCTTCTCCTAGCATAAGCAAAATGATAGCACATATGAAAGGAATATTATTGTATATAAGATCAAAACTTTAAATCAACCATAAGAGAATGATATATTCCCCCCTTAATTTAGCACAAGATGCTAAATGTATACAAATTTAAGAAAAGAATAAGCATCACTTTATAGTGAAATATTAATCGAAGTATAAGTGAAGCAAATAACAAAAGCAAAATCATTTGAATAAAATTTATATAAATTCCAACCAATTATGCGCGTAGAATCATACGAGAGCATTTGCCATTTAGTATGAATCCAATTTAGTCACATACTTCAAATTCATCGATAATTCCCAAACCTCTTAGAATATATGAAAATCTATTAAGTGTTAGAGGTTTAATGAGAATATCGGCCAGTAGATTTTCCTTATTCACAAATTCTAATACAATATTCCACTTTTGAGTGTCTTTAGAATACCATAGATGTAATATCTTATGCCACTAAGATATCTAAACATTCGTTTTATGGCACTAAAGTGTGATTCTTGAGTATTGGGTTGAAATCAAGCACAAAATCACACACCAAACGTAATAACGAGTTTACTTGCGATTAAGTAAAGAAGAAATCTGATCATACCTCGATATTTTGTTATATTTATGGAAGTACATTGATCATCTTTGTCCATTTTGATTGATGAGCCATAGGAGTATTCATTTCTTGGATCTTCCTTATTTTTGTCTTGAATAGTCATTTGTTCGATATGAGTTTCCGATTCTACATCATTAGTAATACCTTTCTCACGATCAAGAATGTTAGTTTCATCAAAAGTGTCATACATGGATTTTTCAACGACTAGAGTTCTTTTATTAAAGACTTTATAAACTTTACTAGTCGATGAGAAATTTAGAAAGATTCCAATATCGGATTTTAAATTAAAATTTTCAAAATTTTCTTTTGGATTCAAAATGAAGCATTTGCAACCAAAAATCTGAAATAACCGATATTTGAAACTCTATTTTTCAAAACTCATAGGAGGTTTTGTGTTTTCTTTCAACTAATTGAAAATCTATAAACAATATAGCAAGTAGTGTCAATGGCTTCGGCCCAAAATTTTTTTATCATGCTATTTTTCTTTTAACATGATTCTAATCATTTATTGTAATGTCCGATTCTTCTTTTCACTACACCATTTTATTGAAGAGTTTTAGGAGCCAAAAAATTATGTTCATAGCCATAAATTTTTGCCCAAAAAAATAATCAATAAATGCAATATTTTCAAGTTCTCCATCATGATCACTCCTAATGGTAGTAATAGTATGTCCCTTTTTATTTTGAGCAAAAAATGTTCAATTGCATTCAAAACTTCATCTTCTAAGTTAAAAAATGGGACTCAAGTAATCTAGAAAAGTCATCAATAATGACGAAATCATAATGTTTACCATTTAAGCTTGTAATTCTAGATGGTCCAAAAATATTCATGTGGAGAGATCAAAAAGATTTTGTAATTGAAGAATGTTGCTTTAATTTTAAAAAAACTATTTACTTGCTTTCCATACATCACAAATTTTCTCTTTCTTAAATCTCAAATATGTCATACCTTTAACAAAAATAATTGAAAGTAGGTTCATGCAAATATGACATAATCTTCTATCCCACAATCAAATATCTTTTAATATGATAAACACTTTTCTTCACTTTTTTCAAACTCAATGTTTATAACATAAACATCCTTATTTTGGCTTCCTATAAACAATGCTCATTTTGATGTAGTATCCTTAATAAGGCACTTGGTAGAATCAAATTTGATATGATAATGTTCGTCACACAATTAACTAAAACTAAGTAGATTACACTTAAGATTATCTACTAAGAGAACATTTTCAATAAAAGGAGATAAATGATTACTAATAATTTCAATGTCAATGATTTTTCCTTTCGCATTATCTCCAAAAGTATCATGAACATCATCCTTTATTTTGAAACTTGACAATAAAACTTGATTCCCGGTCATGTGCTTTGAGCAATCATTGTCTAAGTTCCATTTTCTCTCTATGTTCATTGGTACCTACAAAAATAATTCAGTTTTTGGTTTTTGGTACACATACATCATTGGGTCCTCGATAGTTAGTGTTAGTAGATTTTTCAATCCACTTGTATTTGCTTTCAAAATGTAATCTCTTTTTGATAGAACAATAAAAAGCTACATGTCCATTTTTATTGCAAAAATTACATTTGACATTTGAAATAGGGAAAGTGGAAGCTTTAACAAACATATTTTCTAAAAATTTTTGTTTCAAAGATGGTTTATATCAAATGCCTCATTTATCGAAAATACATTTTTGATTGCCAGATATTAAATCAAAATTCTTCTTTCCTTGAGTGAATTTAAAAACAATTTTTGTCAAATCTTCTACATTTTCCTTTAAAGAGCAATTTTCTATATATAATGAATTGTAGTCAATATTTTTTTTTTTGATTTTCAAAATTTTCTCAATTTTATTCTTTAGTAATTTATGTTTCTTTTTAAGAATAGAGTGACTAAGGGCGAGTTTTTCAAATTCTTCTAACATCTCATCATAAGAAGAAGATAAATCATCATAAGAGAGTTTTTCAATAGGGTTTACTTCATCATTGATTGCCATGAAGCACATTTTAGCGATTTCTTCTTGACTCTCATCTTCATCATGATCATCATCTTCACTTGAAGTGCTTTCATCAACTACGGATATAAAAGCAAGTTGGCATCTTTCCTCTTCTTTGCTTTTCAACGTTTTCTCATTTGTCTTGGTGCGGTTTAGCTCATATGTTATCAATGTTCTATAGAACTCTTCCAATGGATATGTGTTGATATCTTTAGTATTTTCTATCAACATTCTCAATGGGCTCCATTCTTCCGAGAGTGACCTTAGCAATTTACTTACAAGCTCACCATTAGTAAATTTACGATCAAGACCTTTGAGACTATTTACAATATCGGTGAAGCGATTAATCATGTCAACAATAGATTTATTTTCTGCAATGAAGAAATTTTCAAAATATTTAACTAAGAGATTTATCTTAATTTATTTCACTTTACTAGTTCCAACATGAGTACTTTTTAAAGCATACCAAATATCATAAGCTGAATCACATGTACTAATACGATTAAATTCATTTCTATCTAAAGCACAATAAAGTATATTTTTGGCTGTAGCATTTAAAGACAATTTTCTTTTATCATCTTCATTATATTCCTCTATAAGTTTAGCAATTATTTGATCCGATTTACCATTTTCTTTAATAACTTTTTTAGGCACATATAGACCAAATTCAACAACTTCCCAAATATTATAATCTATTGATTGAATAAATATTGTCATTCTAGCATTCCAATAATTATAATGAGTACTATCAAATAAAGGAGGACGATTTGTAGAATACCCCTAAAGATTTTGAGAAATATGGTTAGTCATTACTCAAGATTATGAAATCTTTAAAATTGAGCACATTGCTCTGATACCAATTGAAAGCCCAGAATAACTAACCAAGAAGGGGGTGAATTAGTTTTTAGAACTTTTTCGAATAATTAACTAGATAAGTTAAAAACACGTTAATAAATTAATAATCATAAACAAGTTAAGCAAGTAGATCAATCAAATAATAAGTGCAAATAAACGAAGAAAACTAAACACATGTAAGCAAATAAGTGAAACAATGTAATTTGTACAAAGTAAAAGCGTTAAGTAAAAATAATAGAGAGTGCAAACGATATAGTTATGGAGGTTCGATTCAATGCAATGATCTACGTCCCCCGTTACCAAACTCTTCGGCACGAGCAATGCCTTTTTCACTATGTTGATTGACATATGGTGTAATCCAACCATTTACAACACTTTCGATGACTTACAAGCAATGAGCACCGATCTTTATACAATGTTGACCTTTACGGGATCTCAACATGACCACACTATTGAACTTTATAGGACCTTAATATGATCCACATGGTGACTTACAACAAGGAGCACCAATCCTTATACACCGTTGATCTTTAAGGGACTTCGACACACCCATAATTCAAATAAAGTGATTTTACAATGAAACTCCTGATAAATTACAAACAAATTATGTATTAAGAGAGGTTAACACTTCAATGAATAGTAATGAATGATAGCTCAAGTGTTAAATGAAAAACTTTGATGAATATGATAATAAAAAATTATATTCAATCAATCAAAGTATTTCAATGAAAAGGTAAATACAATGTAAGTTCAAAAATCTTCTCAAAAAATATGAATGTTTGTAATAAATTAAATGATAAGAGAGAAATGAGAAACTTTGATGAATATGATGATTTTACAAATTTAGTTCAATCAATCAAAGTTTCGATATGAAGAAGAAGAAGAAGGATTTATGCAATATAAGTGCAAAATCTTCTTCAAAAGTATATCTCTCTTTCAATGAGTAATTTGTGATAAATTAAGTACTAAGAGAGAAAGTAGAAACTTTGATGAATATGATGTTTACAAGTTTGATTTAATTAAAGTTTCAATATGAAGAAGTATAATAAATTTATGCAATGTAAGTGTCAAGAACTTCTTCAAAAATATATTTCTCTTTTAAGATAGATATAAATAAGTTAAGTACAAGGATAAATGAAAACCTTTGATGAGAGAAATGATTTTTAAAGATAAAATCAATCAAAAGTTTTTCAAGGATTAAATACTTTTGATCTTCTAAGGATTAGAAATAAGGTAGTTGAGATCAATAAAAAACTTCACTTTAATGCTCAAGAAAGGTTTTTTCAAGTGAAGAGTGAATGAGGTATTTATAACACTAAAATTGGCCAAAACCCTGTCCATTCGGATAAGGCATCTGGATGTCCAGTTGTGATTCGGAAGAGTAAAAAAAGTAGTCGTTTGAGTTAGTTAGAATGGTAAAAAAAGTGACCGTTGAGGATGAACCGAACGTCCGGTTCATCCATCCGAACGTCCGGATGGATAGAAAACATTTTTGTCAAACTGGACGCCTTGTCCTGATGGTCCGGTGTATCCGAACATCTAGTTGACCGTTGACTTTTTTAAAAGATGTGATCTAAGTTCAAGAATTACTTTGAAAAAATCAATCTTACTTTTGATCAAAAATATTTTATGCAAGTGATATGAAAATAACTTTCGTGCACAAAATAATTTTTGAGCTATTGTCATTCATTACTAAAGATCAAAGTGTTATACCTTTGCACATGACCTCAAAAGTTTAGTCTTTGATCTTGTTTCGAAGTTTCTTTCCATCGGCTCTTAAACTCTTGATCTTGATCTTTCTTGATGTTTGACTTTAAGCTTGACTTCGATCTTGACCATTTTCATGAGCCCGATTTAATAGTTTTGATATTGATCTTTTAAGTTCTCGTCTTGAATGATTTGACTTGAATGCTTAACTTTCACTTTACTATTCATTTCGAGTCCGATTTATGATATGTTGATTTTGGCAATACTCGATAGATTTTAACATTGAACTATCATCACACAAAATTAATTGTTAGAAACAATATTAATCTTGTTTGTTATAATCAAAACATTGAGGATGAAATCAAACATAGGTCGACATAAATTATGGATAAGATATATGTTACGTTAGTTTTGTGCTTATTTATGTGGAACTTAATATTTTTGAGCCCAAGATTTATATTTTGTATTGTGAAGAATTTTTTTGATACATATTGTTGAGTAGGTGAACATAATGACCTTAGATACATAACCTGAGCAACCATTATGTTATAAGTCTTTAGACCAATTTTAGGATAGTTGGTGGGTGATTGAGTTGTTGTAGGGAGACATTGAGATAGATATGGATTCCATATATGCTAAATTTTGTGTGAATTGTCTATGTCCAATAAGATGAAAATTAGTTTGAAATCTTAAGCTGGGGGTCAATTTTTAAAAATGAGTGTTTAATAAGAGGTATTACATGGATAATAAAAAAATATAGAAAAAATAATAATTGTTGTTTCATTGTGAAGCTCCTCTTTGTGGTTTTTATGATTAGAATGATTAAGCATGCAAGCGTATCTAAAAAATTGGTACTCTATAGTCATCTGATTTGAGAATTATCGGTCGAAAGCTCGCTACAATGGTCATTTTAGTAAGTTTATTGGAGAGAAGTGTGTACAAAAGTTGAAAAACAAAGTGCTACATGTCTTGATTAAGCCCTGAACACTCATTCGAGAGAATTGGACCTTTGACAAGAAATTATTAGCTTAATTGATTTTTAGAGATTGAATCAATATAAAACATAAGGCGAATTCTCATTTGTTGAAGTGTTGAGTTACAATTAGTAAAATCTAACCAAACTAGAGAGGGTGAGAATTAGTATTATGTTAAAATATATCACACGTTGGGGAAATAGTGAAAAAATGAAGTCTGGGGGTGTGTATCTTACGAGCGAAGAACACAAACATTTGGCTATAGAGGGCCGGGAAACGAATCAATTTATAACTTTGTGATGCTTTACATGAATCTTCACACACATGTGTCAGTTTTGCATTGAATATATGGAGATTGATTTAGCACTGTGATTTTTAGGTAGTTTATAGTTTCCAACTCTGAAAGTCCAATCCGGAGATTAAAAGAAAATTATTCAACCAAGTTATTTATTAAAGTTTTTGTAGTTAAGCTTTATTTTGTTTGAGGACAAATAATTGTTCAAGTCTGTGAGTATTTGATAAGTGTATTTTATACTTGTACAGTTAAACTAGAGAAATTATTGTTATTTTAAATGATTTTGAGGCTTAATTTTGTATATATTTTGTTTGTTAGGTGCATCTCGATGAAAAACGATGGAATTGGACAAAATGAGAGAAAAATTGGCTAAAGTGGAATTAATCTAAAGTTTGGGGACTAAATTGTAATGTGCTAATAGTTGATTCGGACATAGTATCAATGATTGAAGAGAGGTTGGAGTCTATTAGATAAGTTTTAAATATGGAGGATCAAGAAAATATGAAAAAAGGAACCAAAACTACTAAAGAATGAAATTCAGGGACCAAAGTGCAACAAATAGAAAAATGTATAACAGCGCGCGCAGACCAATTCTCTCGCGCACGCATGGGCTTGATTCCCATTTACCAAGAGCAAAACCAATGAACGGGGCATGCGCAATGAACTATATGACACGCGCATGACATTTCTGAGCCATTCATTTCTTGGCCGGAATGGCCCAACTTTCTAGTTTGATTTAAATTTTTATAGAGATCAAATTCAACCTACATGCAATGTTGTCAAACCCGGCCCGGACGATTCGACCGGTAAAATCGAACCCAAAATCTGGCCAAATCATTCTTGGTTCGATCATTAGTTTTTTCGTTGTTTTAGCTTAAAAAATCTTAATTTCATGAATGAGCCTCATAAATTACAATTCAAAGGCTCATAGAGAAATCTTGGATAACATGCCCATTTTATAGATGCACTTCTCTCAAATGGTTTTATAAACTTTCAATGTGGGATGTCCCTTTTATAGATGCTCCTCTCCAATGGTTTCATAAACTCTCAATGTGAGATAGTGACATAACAAAAAAATGTTAAAATGCCCATCAAAATAATTTTTCAAGTGTATGTCTAATTGGCAAACTTGATTTTGAATCCCAACTAATTAAATTGTAATATTCACCTTCATCCTTTCATTTATATAATTTTTAAATTTAACTTAAATTGCACTTGATTATTAATATATTAATGTTAGTTATCATTTTTTTATAAATTTAAACTATTTTAAGTTAACAAAGTAAACTATTTTAATATATTAATTTTTAATTTTTGAAGTATCGAGACTAATTGTAAGATAATGAATCTAATTAACAAAACTAGATTTACTTTGAATTATTAATATGAAAATCTTAAAAAAAATCATCGTTTTCATAGTATTTTATTATTTTTGTATGTATTTATTGCATCCGGTTCGATCCCGATTAAATCTTTTGACCCTTGACCCTTCACCTTTTCCGAGTTGATGATCAGGTCGGTTTTCAAATCATTGCCTATAGGGGGTAGGGAGAACAACGGGGAACATATCAGAACCCTATTTTTCACTACAAGAAGGAGGCTAGCACAATACTCAAATGTAATTAATAGAAGAGATTCAAAATTCAAAATTCAGATTGAAAATTAACGAAGAAAAAATTGATTTTTCACTTTCCAATCATTGTTTTCCATTTCGGGTGATGTTTTTCCAAATATGTTTGTGTAATTTACATGACAACATGCTAGGATAGTTCTTCTCATGTATTGAATGAAGATGAAACTTTTTATTCTTTGTTTTTATTTTAAGACAAATAGTCGGTTAAATTCTTATTTTTTTTGATTAATCTTGCATGCATAATTTTATTATTTGATTGTTGATTACCAATTAAATATATAATTGCTTGTTGTAGTGTTGGAAGACTCACAATAGGTTTAGAACACTGCTTGATTAACATACGTGCAATATATATTATGAATAACTTTTATCACATGTGCAATTTTGAGATAATTATGAAATTGAGTGCATTCTGTTCATTCGAATTTGAATTAAGAATACATTCGTGTCGTGATTAGAATATATTTAATTTTTCTTGGAAAAGAGAATTAATTACAATAAATTATTAATTGTCAAGAATGCATGAATGATCTAGCTACGTAATTGAGAATTGAAATAAATAATAATAAATGGATTCGTAATCTAATACACTTATTCCATATACATAAAAAACTTGAATTTTACAAGCTTTCGTAGATTAATTTTGAATAAATACAAACCATAAATATTTTTGTTTGCTTACTTTAAATCTGATTAGAAACTAGTACACTTGATTGGATTTTATTCCTTATGAGACGATACACATACTCATCTAATGAACTTAAGACCATAAAGTTGGTCCATTAATTAATTAATCCAGTTAATTAATCTTGGCCTAAATAGTCCAAATTAATTAATTTCACAAATGTGCTCTATTTTTCAATTAATTAATTCTTAATTTCATTTTTTTGGTTCCGTCCTTTTGTGTGACTCATTAGTTTCCCTATCACAATACCAGACAATGTGAATCATTATTCTAATTTAATAAAAATAAGATAAATCAAACACTCATTTTAATTTATTATTAGTCATCTAGATTAATAAATTCTCATTCTTCGTGCCTAAGTGACATCTAACAACAATATGTCAGGGCAATACATATAATGAAAAATGTCACGTGGTATGATAAAATCAATCTTATTCTATTTTTGTGAAACTATAATACATTCATCAATATAATTAAATTGATTATAAGATACGAAAATGTATCAATCTCTACCGATCATTCCAAACTTTTATATAATTCTTGTCATACCTGAATGATGTCGTATTATTGACTCTTGGTAGAGTAACATCCAATATCACCAAAGCATGACTCCTCATACAAGGTATTATGATAACCTCAAGTTGAATGATCAATTCTATCACCGAATGTTAGAGATTAACCATTAATACTGAGATAGCTATCCATGTGAAATCTCTATAGTAGGTCTCCAATGTATTGTTGTCTTAAAAAAATATCCAATCATCTATTTAAATGTCACTTTATTAGTTTGTGAGATCATCTACTCACTTTATAAGTGAGAAATGCCGTATGTGCTAGTTCGTATCTCGTTATTACTTATGACCACGGATAATTTAAGACTCAGTTCTATATAACTGATATATCACTATCATAACTCCTTTTTGATTAACAATTTATCAAAAATTGAATCTACGGACTTTATTAATTTAATTAGTCAAAATAATATTTAATTAAAATAATAGATCCCCCATAAAATGCATCAATCAATTAAAGTGTTTACATCCTAAAATTGATTGAACTTTGGATATGTCACTTACAAACTCTCACTTGCACTAAATCCAATGACTCACGTGTTTAATACTAAAAGAGTCAATATGACGATCATATTTATGCTGGGGCAATGACTTTGTCAATGAATCTACAATATTATCATTTATGAAAATTCGCTCTATCTTCACGCTATTTCTTTGTATGATCTCTTTGCTGATATGATAGCATCTTAACATATGTTTGGATTGTTGATTAGACGTTGGTTCCTTCACTTGCATGATAGCTTCATTGTTGTCACAATCCAGAGTTATATGACAACAATGCTAGGAACTACTTCAAGCTCGTTAATGAACTTCTTGGTTCAGGCAGCTTCATTTATTGCTTTTGAAGCAATGATGTATTTGGCTTATGTTTTGGAATCAACCGCTGTTTCCTATTTGGAACTTGTTCAACTAACCACTCCATTATTGAGAGTAAACACTTATCCTAATTGATACTTGCTATTATCCTTGTGTGAATGAAAGGCATCAATGTATCCACAACTCTCAGTTCATTTCTTCCATATATAAATAATAAGGTTGTTCTAGTCCTCATTCACTTAGCAATAAAATAAAAAGAATAGAAAACAAGTTTTGAATTTATATAACTAACTCTAGGGGTGGACAAAATGTCCAGACCAAACCAAACCAAACCAAACCAAACCAAACCGAGCAATTTGGTTCGGTTCTATCAAAAAAATTAATGGTTTTGGTTCGGTTATAGTTCAAGAAGAACCAGAACCAGAACCAAACTTCATATTTACTTATATATATATATTAGTAGAAACTCTAAATTTATATTAATTGGATATAGTATATTAATTGAATACAATTTGTTTATCGATTTTGGGTCATTAGAGACAGACAACTCATTAGTGCTTACACCCTAATTTTGTATTCAGTTGAATCATTTATCTTTCACTCATTTTCAATTTACACAACGTGCGACTTGCTGGTACATCATTTCATCAAGTCAGTGGACTATCATTTAAGATCGAAAAAAAAACGAAAATGATCAGTTACTTAAAAAGTCTTTAAACTATTTTTTTACCTTGATTGTTTGATGAGTTATTTGTGTTCTTCACAAATATAGGAAAACCTAATAAACATTCATGAAGTATTAAAATGGTTAATGCTCCTATAAAAGTGGATTGTAAATTTTTTGATAATTCATTCTTTATTGTAGGGGTGTGCCTTCAAAACTGTTGCAATTAATTTAGTGAATCATTGTTATTACTTATTAAACAATTTTTGTATGAGAATGAAAAGTAATATGTGTATTCAAATTATGAATATGTTTTGTTTGTTAGTTATGATTTTTTTTGATCTCGATGATTGAAATTTGAACTTCCTGAATGTTTGATTTTTTTTTTTATTTAGGTATATATTACTAACTTATATGATAAAAATATGAAAATTTAAGAAATGAAACTAGAACCAAACCAAACCAAATCAGAATCGAACGGTTCGGTTTGGTTCCATATCTTTTTAAAAAAACCATTTGATTCCATTATCAGAAAGATCATTGGTTCATGGTTCGGTTCAGTTCTCTTGGAATCAGAACTAAATAGAACCATGTCCACCCCTAACTAACTCTGTAACTTCATTGAGAATGAAACTTAACCACTATTTGAGTTATATTTTCTAAAAATTCATTTTTTTTTGCAAATTTATTTTCAACCATACATTCTCAATAAAATAAATTTACATGTAAACCTAAATTTTTTTTCATAATTTTAGCCCCACTCTCTAAAAAATTACTTTACAAAACTCATTTCTCGCAAAAATAGGACTCAAACAAGAGCTTAGGTTGTTTTTAACAATTTGATAGATTTTGGCCCACGAGTGACTCAATTGGAACGGACATAGTGAAAAGGTTAATTTTGAATACCTTCATTAAATACCCTAAATTTGATTTAATTAAGATTTGAATAATATCTAAGAGTTCAAATATCATAATCACTATATACTAATAAAGGGCAAGATCAGTTTTCTGGCACGTAATAACTATAAAGAGCGTGTTGAGTTGTGTATATTTATTATTGTGAAGTATTTATGCACATATATAAGAAACATAAGGTGAAAGATCTTGTGAATGTTGTAAGTTATTCCAAGATGGATAAATTTATTTGTACATAATACCCCTATCGAATTCTTTACCCCCTCTCACATGCACGCGGGCCCCGCGTGAATAAAAAAAATCCCAAGATGTGGTTCCCACCCCCTATTGTGAGTAGTATGTAAGAAATTATGTAAAAAATTCGGTACATGTAACATGACATTTCCAAGATATTGGATCGGTAAAGAGAATGAATCTAGTGTAGTACCGCAACACACGATCACTTTCCCACAATAACCATATGCTTCTTTAGGTTGAAAACGCGTTCAACCGATGATATGGACAACTTGATCACTTGCAGAATTAAGAGTGAAAATGTCAAAAAAATGGACGATATGAATGTTTTTCACAATAATAGTGAAATGCAGGGACATTAGGTGTTAATTACATTTTTACTAATTTATTTGGGACTCATTTGCATTTTTTTAAAAAATTGGGACAATGGTTGCAATTAGTTTTTTTTATTATTTAAATAGAAGGGAATATTCGTCAATTCATAGATTTTAATTGAGAAAATGAATGAAAATGACATTTTGTGCAATGAAAGATGGAAATAATGTTGAAAATGATAAAAAGTAAAAGTTAAGGACATTTTCCACAATAATATTGAAAGGTAAGGATGTTATTTGCTAATTACCGTTTTACATATATTTTGAACCTTGAATTGACATAGTAGTTAAGTTTGGAAGTGTGATTCCTATTAATTTTGCTTTTAGTATGTTTATCTTAGGGTGATCATGAATTTGGATGGAGATTTATGCAATTGTGTGAGGTCAAAAGAGGTTGAGATGAAAAAATGAGGGAACTTGGAGAGTAACAAGAAATTCATTTTAGGGATCAATATCAATAAAATTAGAAGTTTGGGGAAAATAATAGAATCCAAAAGTTCAGGGATCAATGCTACAAAATATGGCTAATGTTTAAGGACTTTTTGGTCAATTTTGGACGATTTTATACTCTTTCGCTCTAGTTTTCTAGACTTTTTTGGGATTTTCTTTGAGACATCTTAGACATGAAATTGAGAGAAAAATGCAAGGTAGGGAACTAGAATATGAAGAATTCAAGCTAGAATGTGGTTTCAACTTTGATACAAGATTGATAATTACGCCCCCTATTTGATGCACAATAAAATGGAAATAATACATTTTTTGTGATGTAATGGTGAATATGTGGTTGAAAAAGAATAAAAAGTTATTGATTAATGAAAAATATTATTTTATTATAGAATGTGTGGTTAAAAATGAGTAGAAGAATAATAATGAGAATTATAATGTAGCTAAAACATGAGACTCTTTTTCTTCATAAATCTGTTTATATACTACTATTTTACTTTGGATATTACGATGATAATGAACTAATTACATCGTTAGATAAAATAATGTTGCCTAATCAAAACGGTTGATTTTATGCCCAAGCAGACCAATTGGTGAAGGACGATTTTAAAAATCTGCTCAAAATTTCACACAACAATCGAAAAAAAAACCTATTAAAAAAGTACACGCAGCAAGATATATTAACTGTTCGACAATCATTATTTGAGAAAAACAATGTTTTGAATAGTAATTCTTAGGAGAATATATGGTTTAAAAGTAGGAATATTTTTTGAATTTTTGTGTTGTGTGAATATATGGTTGCCAATGAATATATAGAAGAAAAGAGTTTTCAAAAAATTGTTGTCAAACCTAGGCTAAAAGAAAGCTTGTAGTATGATTACCAGATTAAGTGCCCATAATGGCTGCTTCTTGAGAGAAAAAAAGCAAAAAAAAAATCTAATTTTTGTTGAAAGATTGAAAAGAATGAGATTTCTACACTATTACTTTTGCAATTAGGTTTGGAGGGTATGATTTGTAGGCTTTATCGAGATAATTGGTAGCTAGGTTCAAAATTAGGGCTTCGACAGCGAGAAGAATTAGGAAAGAGGGGTTGCAACGCCATAAATGTTTGTGATTGAGACTTGAGAGTACCGATTAAAGAATATCATCCGATTAGTTTAGGTTAAAGTAGTTAATCTTCAGGTGTAGGTATGATGCACCGCTCCCAAAAAAATAAAAAAAATTACTCACTCCATCTCATAGTTGTTGAGAATATAGTTAATTTTTTAATTTTCTAATATGTCATTGTTTAACGTGTTGTGTTATCAATAAGTATAAACTACTCCGATTTAACCATTATTTATTGTAGGAATATAGTAGGAAAAATATATGTAAAATTTATTGTTCCAACTATATTGATTATATTTTTTAAGTTGTTCCAAAATTGAAGCAAAGCCACACTATGTTCTTACTAAACCCACGTCTCCATCGCATGCAAAAAAAAAAAAAAAAAAAAAAAAAAAAAAAAAATTGCATTAGCAA
This sequence comes from Fraxinus excelsior, assembly GCA_019097785.1. Lineage (NCBI taxonomy): Eukaryota > Viridiplantae > Streptophyta > Magnoliopsida > Lamiales > Oleaceae > Fraxinus > Fraxinus excelsior. Next base: position 22,161,697 of record CM032635.1, on the reverse strand, counting down.
TAGCATTAACCATGCAAGTGTGGCTTCTCTTTGGTATTGAAGCTAGCTTACCTGCCCTCCTCATTTCCAAAATTCAGGCGAAACAAAGCTTTCTGTGTAGGTAGCAGCTTCAAATTCAATATTCTCATCAAAGGTATGAACCTCAAAAGTCTTGAATGGCTCATACATCACGATATCTGATCCATAGCTTAATAGAACTTCACCATTTCCTGATATAAGCAAAGGATTTGGCTTAATATAATGATTATTGCTGAGATCCAAATAGTATGGAATTCGAACCAGTTTCGTCCAATATTCTTCTTCATTGCCATCTTCTCTCAAAACCCATATATCAATTTTTGTCTGATAACTCAAAGAAACACAAAGTCGCCCTCCCGAACCCATCAGCATTGCATCGACAATCCCTGTTTCATACTTGGGTTTGCGTACCAATTCTAATCTATCAGTTGAAATTCCATGTGCCACAATAAACCAATCCCTCGGGTTATTTCTGGGGTATAGTACTTTCCAATGGATAGCTCCATTCACAAATACACCGCAGCCAGTGAATATGAATCCAGGAGGGCCGTCAACGATTCTACATGAATCGGTTTTTGAACTGTACACCTTGACAAGAGTTTTAATTTCATCCAAATCATCAATCGTGCAACCAACTTCTACAACTTTGTATTCATCAGTAGATTCATCATATGCAAACCCGTATTCCGTATCAAATACATTGATACTAGAAATTGGTAATTCTCGGGACTTTCTTGTTGCTGGGTTCAAAATAATAACAGTATTTAGATCCAAAACTAGGCACACCAACCCATTGCAAGAACCCACAATCCGTAGCATAGTCACGGGGTCAGATAAAGGACGATCAAGCGGAATAATATCCATAGATGGGATTTCTTCTGTTTCATCGTAAAGGAGACAAGTGCAGAGATCCATAGAATCAGAGGAACGTCCCAGAATTAGGCTATTGTGGGAGTATATATTGTTATTACTTGAAATTTTAAGATGGGTTTTCATGAATTCTGGGCTGGAGATCAAAGATAGCCATGATTTGCAAACACACCTGAATTTCAATAGGGATTTCACAGGGAGTCTTAATAATATCTCTCTGATCATCTCTTGAGGAAGAATCGGCAAGAACTGACAGAATTTGGCCTCCGGTACAGCGTTCAGGGATAGGTTATCTTTCGGCAGCGGCGTTGCTGAATCGAGTGACATTTTTGCAGATTGTTGGATTGAGAGAAATGAATTGGTCTGAATCTGGTGAATTGGGGAGTTTTTATACAGAGTTGATTAGGACTTGGGAGTTGGGAGTAACAAATTCCAAATCCAAAAACGTAATGAAATTTACACATACGGGTCCCCAAACATTACCTCTTAGAACACTTGAATCCCCAATTAAATTTTCTTGATTTTCAACCTTCAAACTTCCTAGGTCTCTTTGGACAAAAACTATCATGTACATCATCACTTTAAGAAGGATAAATCACATCAAACAAATATATTTCTTTAAAAATAAAGAAGGAAAATGAAAAATAGAAAAAAAAAAAAAAGAAAAAGAAAAGAAAAGAATGGAAAATGTCGCTCTTCTTTTCTATTTATCATTTTCCTTTTATTTAATTGTATTTTAAAGCAAAATAATAGGTTGACAAGAATACCTTTGCCTCAAGTGACCATTTCACAAAAGTTTGGATGGTATATGTTTGCAATTGCATAGGTTTGGAGATATCAAAAGTAGGAAAATTTTGATTGGGATCTACATGGTCCTAGTGACAATGTCTAGGAACCTTAACTACAACTTTAACAATTCTCAGACGTGTGTGAGGCACGTTAATGAAGCATTCATTGCGTGTCGAAAATTTAAAAAGATGATACACCGCGTGGCTTGTCACATGTATTCCACGAGTGTTAGTATTTTATACATGTCAAACATGCATGCCATCAACATGGGTAAGCATTCATTGTGCGTAGAAAATCTAAAAACAAATATATGAAACCATGATTCATCATGATAAATGGGTTTTACACACTTATCTCACCTTCTAAATTTGATGAAGTATGACTAATTTGATCAAATATCTACCTAATTTCATGTAATTATATATCAGAGATCTCAAAATTAGGAAAATTTTGATTGGCATCTACATGGTCCTAGTGACAATAACTTTTACAATTCTCAGACATGTGTGAGGCACGTTGATGAAGCATTCATTGCGTGTCGAAAATTTAAAAAGATGATACACCGTGTGGCTTGTCACATGTATTCCACGAGTGTCAATATTTTATACATGTCAAACATGCATGCCATCCACATGGGTAAGCATTCATAGTGCGTCGAAAATTTAAAATTAAATATATGAAACCATGATAAACCATCATAAATGTGTTTTACACACTTATTTGTAGGGGTGGACATGTGGTGTGTTGGATCGATTTTTGCCTCAACACAAACTCAATCCAAAATGATCAGTTTGATTATAATTAAACCCAACACAACCTGTGTAAAGTTTGAAACTCAATCCAACATAATCAAGTATTGATTGGGTTGGGTTGAAATGGTCGGTTTGAGACAATTTGTAAACAAATATTAAAGTAGGCGGATCGGGTTGGGTGAAATTATAATTGACTCATGACTTATATAATATTAAGTCTCTATAGTTGTAATGACCAAAAAATCTGAATTATTTTAGCACTTCATGTCCGAAAATATTATATGGATAGATTGATATTAAATTATATGAAACCAAGAAATATTTTCGGCAATTAAAATATTTTTGTGTTGAATGTGTATTTGTTTATACTTTTTTTTTTTTTCGTAAAATGCATTCTATCCAAATCTTATAATATTATTATAAGAGTTTCCATGTCTTGTGCCATAATCAAGACTTTTCGTTTATCGCATTTGCGTATATAGAATCTAGTTAATTAATAGTATATAATTTGTGTATGATTTTATCAAACTTTTCAACTATTGCACAAAATTTGTCCAACAAAAACTGACATTTTAATCTAGATTTTACTGACAAAAAATCGACCCAAACCAGTCGGGTTGGTTCAGTTTGGGCGATTTTAGTTAGTTCAGTCGGGTTTTGCACACCCTTGCTTATCTCGCCTTCTAAATTTGATGAAGTATGACTAATTGATCGAATGTCTACCTAATTTCAAGTAATTATATTAATTGTAAGTAAAATTTGACTTGAATGTAATTGACGTGAAAAAGAACATTTAAGAGTTTAATTTGAGCTAATTTGAAGAGATTGAATACTAATCGAATTGTATGCGATTAATAAAAAGTATTAAGAGAGCAACAAGAGTAAATTCACAAGTTTCAGAAGTGAAATACTACATTTGGAAAGTCTCGAGCTTGAATTGCAAACTTTCGAAACTTGAAATGGACTAATTCGGGATGATTAAAAATGATGAGGATTTAATTGTTAAAAGTTGAAAGATGAAAAAACATGATACAAATAAGAAAGGACTTGAGCTGAACCAAAGAAAATATCTAAAGACTAACTTAAAAGGAAGAAAATAGGTCATACCTTGTTATTGCAAGAAGGGTGAAATATGTTTTGGCCGCATGTTCAGGGTGAGACCCATCCGATGGAAACTCTATATATCATGCAACTGCATGGTTGTCCAATACGGAAAAAATATTTTCTTTTCTAGTTCAAATCAATTTATACATGAAATGAAATTGGTGCTCTGATTTAACATAATTTTTGGAAAACCATTGAAGGGGAGAAGCATTTGGGATGAAAAAACACATAACCATACACAAATTGATGATCTTTGTTCAGATTTGGGGAGAAGGGGAAGCAGTTATTCAAGAATTATTAAAGTAATTCAATAGTTCAAAATTATTTCCCCCCGTTTTTCTAAAGTTGAAATCCAGGGGATGTCTTACTATTTCAAATCGTGCTTCTGTAATCTCATGACGATCAACTAATTGTATAGATATTATGATAATGTTCAATCCTATATTTTGATGTTTTAATGTTCATTCCAAGACTTTGATGCTATTTTTTTTGTTGAGTTTATTAATATTTTCAATTACTTGATCAATAATTGAATAGATTTGTGATTCCTATTTTGTTCCAGAAAATGAATAGAAATTTTGGTACATAGTATCAATCACTTAATGCAACTTTATATATTTGCGTTCTTCATAGAGATATAGTAGGATCGTATGTAAGGATAATTTTAATATCACTCGTGAGAAATTGTTAAAATATAAACTTTGATCGTCAAAACTAAATAAGTGTAGCAAATATCTTGAACTGATATTAAAATAGAAGAATATAGGGGAATATGGGGTCATAGTAATTTTTAATTAATTAGTTCTCATAAAAGCTTCCTAAAAATATGGAGTTTGCATGGAAACATTTTATTCACTATTTATTACTTGTCTATGATAATATATGCTTGAGGGATTTTAGAGGAACAATTTTCTGCTCCATCAATAGGGGTTGTAATTTATTTAATTAGCTTCTTAATATTATAATTTTAAATTAAAATTTTACAGCTTTATTTTACTTTTCAATTTTACTTCAAAAACTAGTGTTTCTTCTTTCATTTCCGGGTTCTTGGATGCAAAATTTGAGATACGATGAGTTAGTGCATTTGATCTTGAGATCGATCGAATGTACATTCAAATTGAGACAAAAGAGAACAAAAGTAGCAAACAGTTGTAGGACTTTACGATGTCAACACATTAAGACCTTGTTTGATTTGGCAACCAATTCCATTTCCACCTTTTTGCATGTTTGATTGACTAAATTTTTCATAGAATTTGTTTTTCACATTTTCTTGGTTTTTGAGAAAAAGTTTTTCCATGAGTTTGGTGGGAAAACCTTTTCTAGGTAATTTTTTTTGGCAATGGAAATTTTTTTTATTTCCAATTGTAACAAATTGTATCCCTTTAATGGACAATTGTAATGAAAAATAAAGTCAAACGAATACCAAAAGATTCAAAATTTCAATATTTTCAGGTGAAAATTTATACCAATCAAACATAATTAATTGACAATTTCCAGTAAAATAAGTTCAAGACAATTTATTTCCCTAAAATTCATTTTCTTTTTATCAAATTCCATTCTTACAATCAAACGGACCCTAACAGTTATTTCTATCCAGGTGGCATCATTGACAAGGAAAGTTAAGAGGTATCACTATGAATCCGACCACTAATGCAATTCAAGTGTCAGGATTGAAGTGTGACAATTGTGGAGAAATCATGCATATGTGGACTGCAACGTGGGAAGCATTTTTGTTCAAACAACAGATGAAGAAAATTATGTGCAGAACTTTCAGAGGCATCAAAACAACCAATTCTTCAACACCTACAAATTGAATTGGACGAAACATCTGAATCTTTCTTATAAAAACGCACGAACTTCTTGGAATCTACCCTATAAATGAATCATCTAGTTTTTAGAATCATGAAAAGAGATCCAATATAGAAGAAGCATTAGTAGGTCTAATGGACACTACATCTCACTTCATGCAAAGAATAGAACAATACATGTTAGGGACTGAGACAGACTTCTAGTCAGTAAGCCACTATAAAGAACTTGGAGACTGAAATTGTGAGTCAGATTTTCAATTGTCAAAAAGACAAAATCGTACCTTACCAACAATATCGAGTCCAATACAAGGATAAGGTATATGCTACTAACATTGTCAAGAATGATACTTTTGAAAATCCACAATCAAATGCAATTGTTCTAGTTAAAGCATACATCACTTTCGTTTGCTATTCGTGCAAAACCCACAAGCGTATGAGATTGTTCATAAGTAATAAAATTGATGAGTTAAGAGTTATCGTCCCATGGTGAATAAATTCAATTCAGATTTACTAGTTATATATGTAATTCGAATTATGTAAAAATAAAAATAAAAATAGAGATTTGATTTGTTCTTATGCTAAATTATCTAAAAAAAACAGTAAAAAATGTTTTGTATCAAATTATGGATGATTGTATTGGATTTTGAATTCGCCTATTATTATCTATTTTAATTCTTGATTTGTAATCTAGTTCCGTTCATGCATCATTGACAATCGATAAAATTATGATATATAATTTTCTTTTCCAAAACAAATTAAATATATCCCAACCATGACCTGAATCTATTTATAGCCTAAATTCGAAATGGCACGCACGCCGTAGAACCAAATGACTCTCGGATTAGGGAAAATAGGGTGCCGTGTCATGAATTGCCCCGCGCACGCAGGTTCGTCCTGGCGCTTTTGGTATTTTAGTCATATCTTTCTCTACATGTATTCAATTGAGCTAATTCAAAATTTGTTGGAAAGATAATTCAAAGTAATACAATTCTTCTAGAATAAAATTTGTCCAATTCGAATGTTTGCTATCCTAAAAATGGATATCAAGTTGAGGCTAAAAATCTATATCATAACTTTTTCGACTAGAAATTGATTTGTAAAAAACACTTCCACTATATTTCACTCATTTGACCTCCAATTGCATCCAATTGATCCTATATGATATTAAATAATCATTTTGTGTTCCGAATCAACTATTGAATGTTTCCACTTTGGTCCCCAAACTTTGAATTTCTTTCTTTTTTCACATGTTTTTCGTTCATTTCTTCCAAATCCACCAATTGCATTGAGCTCAACCTAACGAACATAATTAATACAAAATTAAGCTATAACTCATCCATATCACTAACAAATACTCTAATTTAATGGCCTAAATAAGCATACAAAATACACTTATTATTTGCTCCAAGGATTCGAAAGTACTTAGAAAATGGTATAAGCCATAACTATTAGATCAAGGTACATGTTCGCAAAAATCCTGCAAGTGAACATGATCGTTGACAAGTAATATGTAAGTGACATGTCTTGTTCACATGAAATAAAATTCAATCAAAGAGTACTATTTTCCATTCATATTCAAAGTGTATAAACAAAAGAGATTTTGTGTTGTAATTAATCTAAAGAATTTGTAAAATTAGGGATTGTATGTAAATGAAATAAGTGTATTGGACTATCAATCCACTTATTATTATCTATTTCAATTCTCAATTATGTAACTAATTTTATTTATGTATTATTGACAATCAATAAATCTATGGTAATTAACTTTCTTTTCCAAAATAAATTAAATCTATTCTAGTCAAACTCGAATCTATTCTTAGTCCAAATTTGAATTAATCACATTCAATTTCACGACTATATCAAGGATTGCACACGTGACAAATATTATTCCTTACTTACACGCATGTTAATCAAGCAGTGTTCTAGACCTAATGTAATCCTCCTAGCACTACAACAAACAATCACATATTAATAAAGTTTCGGAAGTGCCGTCCTCCTTCCACTAAAAACAAACAAACAATCACATATTTAATTGGTGATCAAGCAGTCAAATAATGAAATTAAACTTACAAGATTAATATAGAACTGCAAAAATTTAACTAAACTAATAGTCTTAAATTAAAAATAGACAATAAACAGGTTTCATCTTCATCCAATAAAAGGGAAGAATTAGTTTAGTCTATTGGTATGTAAATTATACAAAATGTTTTGGAATAACATCACCTCAATTTGAAAACAGAAAGTGAAAAATCAGGCTATTCTTCGCTAATCTTCAAACTAGACTTTAAATCTTCAACTTCTTGCCTAAATTGCCTTTGAATTCATGCTAGACCTCTTCTTTGTGGTGGAATTATGGTATATTATGCGGTATGTTTGTCCTTTACCACCTCTAGTAGGTTGAATAGATGATAGAAATCATAATTAGAAGGAAATTGACTCGAATCGAGAAATCAACAAGATCAGGAAAAGTTTGTGTGGTGCCCACGCGCTATGGACTAGTTAAACTCTCTGGTTTTATCCGGTTCTCTAATTGAAAGGTGCTCACACGTACCGTACCAGTTGCATGCGTACCACTTGGATGTTTTCAAGGTTTTGCGATTTGGTCTTTCCTTTTTACTCGTGTGCATCTTGGTCCTATTTTATTTCATTTACAACCCTTTGCTCTTTCAAGCATCCAATTCAATCCTATAACTCTCTAATTGGCATCATTCGAGACCAATCATCTTTTAGATTTGTACGTTTAGGTTCTCAAACTTTTGTTTTGTTTTTCTATTTTATCATTTTTCTCACTCTTTTTCTCCTATTCCATCATTTTGCATCGAACTTTACTAACAATTTTTTTATATAAACAATTCATTTAAATTAACAACAATTAATTAAGTTTAATGACCCAAATAAGTATATAAAATACACGTATCAAACACCACTAAACTTAAATAATTGTTTGTCATCAAACAAAATAAATTTTAATTTACACAAAAAATTTCACAAACAACTTGGTTAGATAACATGCCGAGTTATTTAAAATCACATTGCTAAACTTAATTTGTACTTATCTAATGCAAAATCGACGTGTGTGTGTGTGTGGTGATTTATGTAAAACATCACAAAATCATAAATTGATTCAATTTTTGACCTTTAATGTCAAATTTTTTATTTCTTCACTCATAAAATACTCACCGCAAACTTAATTCTTTTCACTCTTTTTTCAGAGTGTGATCTAAATGCTAATTTATAATAATCATAACCCTCTTTAGCTTAGTTAAATTTTACCAATTACAGCTTAACATATCGACGAATGATAATTCTCCTTATTTTGACTACTTCAACTTCCAAGAATCAAATAAGCTAATAACTCGTTGTCAGAGGTCTACTTCTTTCAATTAAATGTTTGGCCAATGACTCTTAAGTTTGATAACTTAAGGGCATTAGGTTTTAGGCACCCTTGCAGGTTTAATCACTTGAGTTATAAAAACTACGAAGAGACGTTCCCATGAGGTAGTATTTTTATTAGTACAATGTCCCTCATTATATAATCATTCTCAAGCAGTGACCCGTAACTTAAGACTTTCACATAATTTTCAACTTGTTGATCTTAGACAATCTACACAATATTCAGCACATATGGAATCAAACTTGTCTTAATGTCTTCTTACAATAGTTCAATCACCCAAAACTATCCAAGTATTGGTTTAATGATGTATATTATAGTGGTTGTTCAGGTTAAATATTAATATTCACTATTTTCAACCTATTCAGTAATATGAATCAAAATATTTTTCATGACACAAGATATAAATCTAGTACTCATTAATATCAAGTTCTACATGAATAAGCGTAAACTAACTTAACATGTAACTTATCCACAATTTATTGCTTAACTCTATGTTCCAATAGATATATCATCATTGGTAGTTTATCCAACCTACACAAGCACAAAAAAACACAAAAAAGGAGTAACAAAAATTAAAATTAAAAAATTTCAGTTTCTTGAGACTTGGTGTTCATGCAATTTTTTTTTTTTTTTAAAGAGAAAACTCGATGTAAATCCACCCCCAAACTTATAACAAACATTGATCTCAATGTATAGAGATATAGAAAAAAAAAATCAAAATAAAGGCAACGTAGGAAACTGAGAACTCCCGTGATCAGGGACGAATCCAGGAATTGGACCCAGCACGGGCGGAGACCGTTGACTGATAACCGTAGACAATCAACGATCGTAATAGCCGAAAATATAATTCGATATATATATAAATGCACTAAAACGTAAAAAGTATATACATATGAAAATATATTTTAATACAACCCAAAATACTAAAAAAAATACAACCCTACTTTGTAACTGTAAACTTAGACAATTGCATTATTCGGGGTCTCATATTTTGAAAACGTTGCAATGTTGCCTCATTTTGAAGTTTTACAAAAATATCTTTTTCCACGTAAATCGTCAAACTGTCATTCAGCCATTCATCTCCCATTTTGTTGCGCAAGTCACTCTTGATTAGATTCATAGTAGAAAATACCCCTTCAACACTTGCAGTTGCCACAGGTAATATCAAAGCCAAGGTGATCAACCTATAAACCAACGGAAAATAATAGTAACTTCCAGTTTCAACCAACTTCTGAACTACACAAGATATGCTATTGAGGTTAAAGAAAGTCTCATCCATTCTCACCAACATAAGAAACTTGTCAAGTTGATGTCTAAGTAATATAAGCTCTTTACTATTGAAGTCCAAAGGATAGAACTGAGCAAGACGCAACAACTTAGCATTATCAAAAGTTGCAAATGAATTTCTTGGACTTAAACACGCAATGCAAGTAAAGAGCTCAGTAGTTGTTTCTGAAAAACGATCATTCAACTCTTGTTGAGCTACTACAATATCCTCCAAATTGGGCACTAAAATATGTCTATCAACACAAAACCCAATCATCCTACGCAACAGAGTTTCCCAACCATTGTCTCTCATGTTCTGCAATGCACACTTACACAAATTCAATAACCTCATAGTATTCTGAATATTCTGATCCTTTTTCTGTAAAGCTTGTGAAAGGTCATTTGTAATTGCAATAATTTTAAATATAAAGTGGAGACTAAACACAAACTGAAAATCTTGTATAGTGTCCATCTGTCTTATGGCCATTGATTTTTTATTTGAATTTATGCCATCTTCTGATATATTCTCAAGAACATCTATGATATCATTGAACATATCAATTAAACGATTAATTGTCAATAGATGCGAGCCCCATCTAATATCACCTGAGTGGGCTAAACTCATTTCTTGAAATTAACCATTTCCACTAGAAAGTTCCCCAATATGAAGCTTCTCCAGAATATTAGAATGATAACTTGATTGAATAGCATCTATGCGCTGCACCAACCAAATTCACAATAATAGCAAGCATGTTAAAAAAATCACCAAGAATAAAATTCCTACGTGCCACAGAAACAACTAACAACTGAAGCTGGTGAGCAAAGCAATGAACATATATAACATTGGGTTCTCTCTTAGAATTAAAGCTTTCAAGCCATTGAACTCACCGACATATTGCTTGCTCCATCATAACCTTGACCTTGCAGGCTAGATATGGTCAACCAGTATGTAGAAAACATTGCATCAATGACATCCTTTAGTGATTGGGCACAAGTATCAGTGACATGTGAGATGCCCAAAAAATGCTCATTCACTTGCCCACTTTTGTCAACAAATCTCAAAACAACTGCCATTTGTTCTTTTATAGAGTTATCACGAGCCTCATCAACCAAAATTGAAAATAAAGAATCACCTATCTCATTGATAATAGCCCTTGTCGTCTCCACTGCACAACAATTAATGAAATCCTTTTGGATGTTTGGTGAAGTCATTTGGTCATTTCTAGGAACATTACTAAATAGTACTTCTTTAACTTCCTGACAACGATCTCCATACCAGTTTAGTAGCTCAATTAGATTTCCTCTATTTAGATATTTTTTCGATTCATCATGACCATGAAATGACAATCCTTGCATCAAGAGGAATCTAGTACAATCTAGCACCGCAGTCAATTTCATCCTATAATTTTTTTGTTGACTACTACTTTGGATAGAAATAACATAGGAGATGCTCTGCTTTTGATATATCAAGTTCGTACACTTTGCAAAAGCTTGATTATGAGCACTATCAAAAAGACTAACATGATCTTTCAATGTCTTTTTGTGCTTCGAATCCCTAAAGCCAGTTTAAGTGAATACATGTCCACCTCTTGACCCCCTCTATCGGGTTTGAACAACTAGTAATGCAAACAATACACAACATCATTTTCTATACTGTACTCCAACCAATGAAATTCAGAGAACCACTCTTTCCGAAAACACCTATTATCATTCCCTATTTGTCTTCTTGGAAAGTCACATCCATATGGTTGACAAGGACCTTTATCCGAGTATTCCATACTAACATCATCTCTGATATTAGGATCGTATGATTCGATAGAGGGTGTTTCCCTGGATCAGATACAACATTATCCACATTGAATTGACACCGAGACTTCTTTGCATTATTTACTAACTCTTGTGCTCGACTAGAATCAGTGATGAGACTAGATGCACAACTAGAGAACGAAGAACTAGGTATGGACTTTCGTTTCAGTTGAAAAAATCGCTCCATAATCTGTAAAATGCCCCAATTTATTTTTCAATTCAAAATTAATTAAAAACAGTGTACACATGGACATGGTTAATACTTTAATTGAGCCAAACATCTTCACGCCGAATACTCTTCACTTATGATCCAAATTTCCTAAAATCCTAAATTCTCAAATCACAATTCACAATATACAAACACAATTCAAAATTATAAGTCATAACTTATAGTTAATATAAATTCTCGTTTCTCATAATTCACAAATTAATAAAAAATGAAAAAAAATAATACAAAAGTAGAAATATACTGTCCAAGGGCTACACCCATCCATAAATTCTCATTTACTCATTTATCATAATTCATTAATAGCAAATAGTTCACAGTTTGTGTATGGTGCAATATCTTCAAAATACTGTAAATTGAGTCAAAATTTAAAATTCGCTATGGATTGAAAAGATAAGGGAAATGTTTGTATATTTACAGTGGTGCAACCAAGAATTATCTTGAAGAGAATTACAAGAATAATAAGTTACTTCATAAATAATTACGGGCAAAAGACTCAACCACTCATACATAAACGGGAGTTTTAGATGCCTTCTTTTTATAAATTTCACACTGAAACATTCTTTGCATCACATGTTCTAATTAAGAGTATTTCTAAGACTCATAGGCACAGACAAGGCGGAAGCTCCATTGCTCCAGCCTCCACTCACCACATGTCCACTACCTAGCCTTCACAGTCCACTCCAGCCCAAAAACTCACAGTCACAGCTCCACTATCCAGCTACCACACCAGTCGGCGGCCTCCACCATCCTCCTCAGTCCTCAAAATAATTTTGGCCAAATTAATTTCGCTAACAATCGTGACATAACCCACTGCCCAGAAGAAACGAGAAATGAATTGGAAATTGGATTGGAGTCATTGGACCGATTCCTTTTATTTGGTTTTGTTAAATGGATAGCAAAATTGGCTATGGATTGAGCTAAAAAATTGGGCCTTTTTTTAAATGATGTCCAAAAATTTTGAGAAATCTGGACCAGCAGCAGTGCCTCCTTCTTTTTTGTTCTTCATCTTCTTCCCGGCTCCCAGCCCTTGCCCGACGATCGTCTGAAATTTTCGGCAGACCCAACACGGGTGGCCGCGGGGGCTGGCTCTATCCATGCCCGTGATATCATTCTAAAGGTGGTGGAAAGTATGTGTAGTAAGCCCCATATCTTGATAGGTCAAAAAGATATGGTGGAGGCCTATTGGTCATGAAGTCTCTCATAAGGTTACACATTTTTTCAATTTGTCTCTATGTTTCATGAGACTTGGTGTTCATGTCCTACAATAGTATGCATTTCTTCAAATCTGGCATCTTGGCCCCCATTTGGATATGCATTCCTTCCAATATTTTAGCAAACATGTTCATCCTCCTTCATAGTTGGTCATTCTCCCTACACAGGGTCAAGAGGTTGGATTTATCGTACTAATAGGAGACTAAATCGTTTTTCCTTTCTAGGACAATGATCACCTGTTGTAAGCTTGTATAGATCGATTGTTCTTTGTCATTGTGGAAAACATCTATATAAAGATCTGCATATTTGGTGAAAGCTCTGGCTTTGGTGGAGGTAGAATGGGAACATCCTCATTTTGGCCCTCAAGGACTTGCTGCTGCTTCATCTTCTATTGTTTTCAATGCATCCTAATAGTGCACAAGGAGGTGGCAGTTGTCCAATCATTAATCAATGTCGTATCTCTGATTGGTTGCTCCCCTAGTAGGAGCCGAACCCTTGAAGCTCAACAAATCCCGTTGATAAAGCTAGGAAATATCAATGTGTGCCGACTGTTTGGATCTAATGCTACTATATAAATAATATTATAAATGTAGCTCCTTAAATCGATCTTGAAACCTTGCACTAGATGAGCCCCTGCCTTGGCATGACTAATTGTGGTAACATGGAAGGTGGGGTCTATGTTTGCATAAATGAATTGATAGAAGATGATCATAGAGTCCATAAGGTAATTATACTCGAACTCTGTCATCCGCAAAGGCCATGCATCATCCCTATCATAAAGAAATTGTGCATGGCCACCATTTTAGGATTCACAAGGAGTAGTGAAATGTTAAATTAGGTCGGTCCAAAGTATGGTTGATTACGTCCGCCAAAAATAAGAACCATTTATCCTTACCCATGTTTGTTGCATATGCTTTGATCCTGGAGTGTGTATTTCTAAATTAAAATTTGTATAGAACTACTGTACCATTATAGGATAAATTAATGTAGCTGTTTTACTACTATTTCCCAACCCACTAGGCGTATCAAATTGGTAATCTCGAATCCCTCAAAGTCTTCTCTTTTTACCCACCTTTCTGGCCATATTTTCCATCTTCCCACAACATTGTCAAATTGTGCTTTATGCTCAAGTACCCTAAATCGTCGCAATCCCCATCATCATCTCGGGTTTGGGCTATGGTGGAGGTCCCCGTAGCCTTTTCTTTACCTTTAGAAATTGGATCTTTTTTTTTTCCATTTTGGCACAATATATGTCAAAACAATGATAGAAAAAAATCATTAGTCATGAATTTAAAGTGAAAAAATCATAATGAATTCCTATAAAGGCTGAATTGATAGGAAAAATAGGAGCAATAAGTAAGGAACATAAGTTGGAATCCTTATAGGCGGTGGGGGATGCAAGGGACCGAAGACTAAAAATTGTGTCCTTTTTTTGTGCAAAACATGATAAAACGTGAATGCAATTGGTGGTCTATGTAATAGGAGGTACATGTGATAAGGCGAGATGGGTGCGTGTGATGGGATGGGGTGGGGTGGGGTGGGTTTAAGAACCTACAACGATTTTAGGTTGAATGGACAATACTATGCATCACGTCTGCTAGCAGCATGACCCTTTGGCCTCTATTAATTTTTATGAAGATCTTGCAAGCGCGTTGATTTTGTATGGCACACGCGCATCGTACATAATGTTTTTTCCTTTTTTACATTACTTTTCAAACTCTTATGCCCCATAATTTGAAATTACATGCCTAACGTGTGCTAAAGGGTTCAAATGTGATGGGATGCATAAAAATCAAATTTTAACTTAAAAATTGCTAATTTCACCTAAAACCACCATTTTACTCTATTAAACCCCCAAGCTTAATGCAAACTATACATGAAATTATATGAATGCCCAAATACTCTAATAAAGAAATATATAGATTAAGATGTCCAACTGAATTAAACACACAAGAATATGAAAAATTCATAAACTAATGCATAAAAAGCGAAATAAATAAAAGGTCAGAAGATTAGAATGTCTCACAATAAAAGTTTTGTTTATAGTCTATAGCTCAACTTTGTCGTTTAGGCTATTCAAGATTTTCAAAGTGGTAGGATTGTCTTCTTATTGGCTTAGTTACCTCCACAATATGCTTTTAATCGTTGCCCATTGATCTTGAACATTTTCTAATGATCTTGAGATATCACCTCAACTATGCCATATGGGCGTATAGTTATGAATGTGAATGGTCCCAACCACCTTGATCTTAACTTGTTTGGAAAGAGGTTGAGGCTAGAATTAAACATTAGAACCTGCTGACCAACCGTAAACTCTTTCTGTATTTCTTGTTTGACATCCATTTTTTTCTCTTTCTTCATTTCAATCACACATTCTATCAATAAAATAACATTACATATAAACTCAAAAGTCTTTGTTACTTTTTAATCACACATTATTTCATCAATCACGATTCCAAATCAAATTTTTCTCCAAAATGGGTATCAAACAAGGGCTTAATGTGCATATCATGCCATCTTTTAGTTTTTTCCTCGTATAACTTTGTATTCTCATAAGTCCCCAACCTAAACTCATCAAGCTCATTGAGTCGAATGTTCCTCTTTTTTTTTTGGTCGGCTAACTTCAAATCAAAATTTAGCATGTGAGTTGTTGTCTTGTGCTCAAGTTTAACCGGTAAATAGTATGCTTTTTCCAAAAACCAACTGATATAGATAGGTGTTTTGAATGTAGTACGATAAGTCCAAACTGCATCATCTAACTTCTTTGATCAATCTGTGCATGATGCATTAACTGTTGCTTCAAGGATCTTCTTTAACTCTATGTTGGAGATTTCAACTTGCCCACTAATTTGTGGATGATAAATTGTTGCAACCCAATGTTTGACAATGTGTTTGGCCAATAATGCTAAAAGTAGGCGGTTACAAAACTGTGTTTTGCCATAACTGATATTAGCCCACATAGTAGATTACCTAGAAAAGATATCATTCCTTAAGAATTGAGTCACAACATGTCAATCATTTGTTGGCAATGCTACAATCTCAACCGATTTAGGCACATAATCAACATCCACCAAGATATATTGTTGACCATAAAAGAAGTGAATGGTCCCATGAAGTCAATGCCCCAAATATCGAAAATTTCCACTTCTAATATACTATATATAGGCATCTCATTCTTTCTTGAGATGTTACATAACCTCGGCATTTGTCACACTTTTTTACTAACTCATAAGTATCCTTAAATAGAGTTGGCCAATAAAAACTCGATTATATGACTTTAGCTGCTGTTTTGGTTGCTGCGAAGTGACCTCCATATGGAGAAAAGTAAAAATACTCTAGTAAATATTTCTATTCTTCTTCCGACACACATTGGTAAAAGATATTATCTAGACCCCGTCCATAGAAAAGTGAATCGTTCCAAAAGTAGTGCTTGAGATCACCGAGAAATTTCTTCTTCTGTTGACCTTCGAACTTCGGAGGAATAACTAAACTGACCAAGTAATTTACAAAATCTACATACCAAGATGCTGATTTGATTTGAGAAAGTGTCTCATTTGAAAATACCTCATTACATTTATTTGTATGAACTTCTTGTTGCTCCACAACGAGATAAATGGTTTACTACCAAATTTTTATATCCATTTTTATCTCTGATTTTCAAGCTAAATTCTTGTGGTAGAAATACCCATCTAATGATCCTCACTTCGCATCCTTCTTACTGAGCAAATACGTTTGCACTTAATGATCTATGTGCACAAACACCTTCAAACCAGTCAAGTAAGACCAAGATTTTGTCCAAGGTGAACACCACTGCTAAAAGCTCCTTTCATGTAATAGCATATTTCAGTTGAGCTTCAATGAGAGTCTTGTTGGCGTAGTGAATCACATGTAAAAGTTTATTCTTGCACCAATCCAAACCTATTCCAACCGCGTAGTCACTTGCATCACACAACAACTCAAATAGAAAATCCCAGTTAGATATAGATAATATAGGAATTGTGACCAAATTACCTTTTAGGGCATTGAAGGCAACCAAACACTCCTCAGAACAGTGAAAAGGCACGCCATTTCTCAATAAAGTGTAAAGAAGTTTGGTTATTTTTGAGAAACCCTTGATAAAACGCTGATAGAAATTTGCATGTCCCAAGGAAACTCTTATTCCTTTAACTCAAATAGGTGAATGTAGCTTCTCAATCACTTGTATCTTAGCCTTGTCGACCTCAATATCCCTAGCTAAAATCAAATGCCCCAAAACAATTCCTTTATGAACCATAAAGTAGCATTTCTCCCAGTTAAGTGCAAGATTGATTTCTTCTCATCGTTGCAACACCAATCTCAAGTGACCCAAGTATTAATTGAATGAATACCCAAATACTGAGAAATCATCCATGGATACTTCATTAATATTCCCTAACATATATGTAAATATGGACATCATATACCTCTGAAAAGTAGCTGGGGCATTATACAATCCAAACGACATCTTTTGTATGCAAAGGTGTATAAGGAAAAATAAATGTGGCTTTCTCCTAATCTTGTGGTGCTATAGGAATCAGATTGTACCATGAATCCCAGTCCAAAAAGTAGTAACGTGAATGTCTAGTGAGTCTCTCCAACATCTGATCAATGAAAGAAATGAGAAAGTGATCATTCTTAGTGGCGTTGTTGAATTTACGATAGTCAATGCAAACTCTCCAACCCATTACCGTGCGTGTATTAATGAACTTGATGTTTTCATTAGGCGCCAATGTAATTCTTCCTTTTTTTAGTTACTACATGCACTGGACTTACCCATTAATTGTATGATATAGGACATATAATCCCTGCATCAAATAATTCAGCACTTCTGCCCCCACAACTTCCTGTATATTCGTATTTAATCTATGTTGCTACTCTATTGACGGTTACTTTTCTTCCATCAAAATTTCGTGTATGCAAAGAGAAGGGATGATCCCTTTTATGTCAGAGTTGGTCCATTCTATTAATAGCTTATTTTCTTCATCTCCATTTAGAACATTTAAGACGATGATTGGAAGTGTGTGTTTCTCTCCCAGAAAGGCATACAGTAAGTATTGATAGCCAAAAAATGACTAACCAAGATGGGGGAATTGATTTTTATTTATTTATTTTGAAAAATTAATCTTAACTAAAGTAAGTTAAGAACAATTTGATCAATTAAGTAATAATCATATGAAAATGAAAAACAGTAGACCAATAAAATAAAAAATGTAAACGAAATAATGATAAGTAAAATGGGAAGAGAAGATGCAAACGATATAATTGTGGATGTTCGATCCAAAGTAATGATCTACGTCATCCGTTACTAAGCTCTCCCTCATGAGCAAGACACTTTCACTATATTGATTGACTTATTGTGTAATCCAGACCCTTACAACACTTTCGACGGCTTACAACTAAAGAGTATCGATCCTTATACAATATTGAACTTTCAAAAGACCTCAATATGACACACATGGTGACTTATCACAAGAAGCACTGATCTTTGTATTATTGAGATTTCACACGACCTCAATATGATCGAAAAGTTTAGAGCAATGATTTTACAATGAAATTTCTCTCTTAATAAATAATACAGATAAATTAAGTAATAAAAGAGACTAGTACTTCAATAAATAGCAATAAATAATAGCTCAAGAGTTAAGTAAGAAAACTTTAATGAATATGATGATTTCGAAATATGATTCAATCAAACAAAATTTTTCAATGAGAAGATGAAGAAGAAACAAGTGAAATATAGGTTCGAAAATCTTCTCAAAATATTCCTCTCTTTTAATAAATAATAACTATAAATTAAGTATCAGAAAGAGATGAGAAACTTTGATAAATATAATGAATTTTCAATTTTGATCCAATCAATCAAAGTTTTGACATAAAGAGGTAGAATAATTTGATGTAATATAAGTTCAACGACTTTATCCAAAATATCTCTCTTTTGTGAATGATAGAAATAAGTTAAGTATCTAGAGAGATATGAGAAACTTTAATGAAGATTATAATTTAAGAAGTTTGACTCGACAATTAAAGTTTTTGATATAAATGAAATAAGTGTAATGTAAGTTCAAGCATCTTCTTCGAAGTATATCTCTCTTTTATGAATAATACAAATAAGTCAAGTACAAAAAGAAAGATAATTTTTTTTAGATAAAGATGGTGATTAAAGAGTTTGAATCGATCGAAATTTTTAATATGAAGAAATAAATAAAAAGGATGCCAATGTAAGTTCAAAGAATTCTCTCAAAATACATTTCACTTTGTGCTCTTGAAAATCTTGTTAAGAATGGAAATGGTGAGGGTATTCATGGAGTTCAAGAAGCAAAATAGTTTACCAATTTAGACAACCAATTGAATGTCCGCTCTCTTGTCTAGACAACCAAAATACTCGTTATGCATTTGAAATCACAATGGTAAAAAATTCGACCGTTGCCTCAATCGGATGTCCGTATGGACTAACTTGACGTTCGCTAAAATTCTTTGAGATTCTTGAACACAGTCCAGATGTTCGCCTCATCTGGATGGACAATGGTCCGGACATTCTTATCCTCGGGCACGACATTCGATCAATTTTTCCACTTTTAACCCCGTTTGATCTGATTTGAATATTTTGACGAATGTAGACTTTTGAAGGTGTTTTTAACTAGTTTTCAAGGTAAATGATGTTTTAGAAATATTATCTAAGCTCAAACATTATTTTTAAAATCAATTTTATTTTTGATTAAAACAATTTATGCAAGTGATAATCAAAATAACTTTTAGCACACAAAATGATTTTTGAGCTTTTATCATTCATTGCTAAAGATAAAATTATTAGTACCTTTACATTTGAATTAAGAAATCTAGTATTTGATCTTACTTCGAAATTTGCCTCTTATTAGACTCTCGTCTTGATCTTTCCTTGACGTTTGGATCTTAACCTCTTGATCTTGATCTTTTTTTTGACGTTTGTCTTTTAAGATCTTTTCTTGAAGGACTTGTATTTAACGTATGATTTCGATGTTGACAGTTTGCATGAGTCCAATTTGTGATAGTCTTGATTTTTTGGCAATGATTGATTAATTTATCATTTGATGTTTTGAAGATTATAATCACTTAAATTCAATTCTTAGTAAACAAGATTAACTTATTTGTTATAATTAAAACTTTAAGGTTATAATTAACCATATGTCAATAATTTTCCCTTTTTGATTATAACAAAAAAGATGATTGCAAAGTAATATCAAAAAATTGATAAGGAATAAAGATCTCAAATTTAACATGTATACCATATATTCCCCGTAGCTTTTACAAATTAATAGTCATTCATTCAAAGCATAAAAATGATTCAAAATATGTCATTTGATCATTCAAAAAATATCATCATCACCTCGCTCATTATCATTCATATAATTCAAAGCATATCATCTATCATCTCACTCATTTGCATACATATCATCTCATTCATTTTCCTCCTTTTGATATAAGCAAAAAGATAGTGCATAGGAGAACAAGAGTGTGACATATATAATCAGAATTTTTAAACAACCATAGAAAGGAACAATATTCCAGCTCAATTAAGCACAAAGTGCCAAATGTATGCAAGTCTAAACAAGAGGATAATCATGACATTTATATCAAAATACTTAGGGCATAACATTTATAGAATGCTAATTTACTAGATTTCAAAAATATGGGCGTTGCTTTTTATAATTTTGGTATTTAGCAAATATCTATTTGAATTTTTTAAATCGATAGAAAATTTTCTATTAGTAAATTTTGAAAGAGAGTTGAATCCATAATTTTTCGACAAAAAAGTGAATATGTCAAAATTTAGTAACAAAGCTGAATAAATTTGCAACAGCTTCCTATGTTGCCAACCATTGACAGATAAACCATTGTTAAATAACCACAATATTTTATATGTATATTTTTTTTTGATGTTTTTACTCAATTATGATAAATACAAGTATCGATGTTTGCCACTGTTTGATGACTATATTTGGAAACTCTTTCTACATACTCATTTTCAATCACACATTCAAACAAAATAAAATATTCTGCACATAAAACAAAATTTTGTCCATACTTTCTAACTACACATTTTCCTAAATATCACTATTCCAATTTTTTCCCAAATAATTATTTTTAACAGTATATTCTCTAAAAAAACACAATTCTAAAATACATTTTCTCTAAAATCTATTTTTAATGGAGCCCATACAAAGTCAAAGTTAAGCAACACAATATTATTTTGGAGAAATATATATAATTGTTTATTATTATTTTGGAGAAATATATATAATTGTTTATTATTATTTTGGAGAAATATATATAAATGTTGATCTCATAAAACAATGAACTTCTAAATTAAAAATACAATATAAATGTTTATTATTATTTTCTAAGGCTTCAAAAAATTGGAATAAATGGCAAAAAATGGAGAAAAATGTAATAGGTGAATATAGGTGTAATAGGTGAATATTATTTTCTAAGGCTTCACCTATTACATTTTTCTCCATTTTTTGCCATTTATTCCAATTTTTTGAAGCCTTAGAAAATAATAATAAACATTTATATTGTATTTTTAATTTAGAAGTTCATTGTTTTATGAGATCAACAAGATAATCGACAAAATAAAATAAAACAAACAAACATAAGAATGCCAAGGTTTTACTTGAAAATCCAAGATGAGAAAAAATCAGGGACATGGGATGAGTATTTCATTATAATCACTAATGAATGTTGTTTACACAAGATTTCAATACTCTAAATTAAAATCTAAAGCTCTGCTCTATGAATGTTATGTTATGCTTACAAGTTGTGGTTGTTACATATAAACCCTAAACAAAGAGTTTTAGAAGGATTGAATTGCTGAAAAGTGAAATTGAACTTGGGCGGAACGAATAGCCGCTTGAGCACTAGGCAGGTGCCAAGCGAGCCATGACTCTGCTGCTCAAATAGCGACAGCGCCCAGTAAGTGCTAACATTCTTATTTTGAGCGCTTGAGCTAGAGATAGGCGAAAATGCGCCGATTTTTTCTCCTGGGTCCATAATTTGACCTTTTCGAGTTCTCTTCAATCAATACACAATAAGATTTAGGTCATATTTCAACAATTCTCTATCTTGAACCAAATTCCAATGCAAGGAATTAAACCATGATCTTTAGAAAATCACCAAACAACTACTCTACCTCTTCCACACAAGCCACAAAGGGCTAAAATCAATGACAAATACCAACTAAGTTCAAGCAATTTCAAACATAACAATGAGAAGTGGTTTTGTCATCATATCGATGGAATTCTCCTAGGTATCAAGCTCACTACAATATCACCATAAGCAATTACATCATGCACAAAGTGATATCTTACATCAATGTGTTTTGTCCTCTTGTGAAACATTTGATCATTTGTCAAAATGATAAAACTCGACTATCACAATAAACTGTAGAAATTTGCAAGTTTCACTGATTTCACCAACCAATTCCCTCGACCACATAACCTCCTTACATGCCTCTATAATAGTTATTTACTTTGCCTTTGTTGTAGATAATGCAACTATATTCTGCGAAGTAGTTTTCCAACTTATAGTGCAACTTCCAAGGGTAAATACATAACTTGTGAGTGATCTTTTCTTATCAAGATCTCTTGTATAATCTAAATCCATTACCTAATGACTCCATCATACTCTTACCAAAATGCAAACAAGCATTAATAGAACCCATCAAGTATTTGAATCTCCGAAATACTGCTTTTCAATGTTCCTTGCAGGATTACCATGTATTTACTAATTATACTAAATTTATGTGCCAAATCTGGACATGTATAAACCATAGAATACATAAGCGATCCCACGACACTTGAATAAGAAACTCGAGACATGTAATCAATGTTGTTAGGTTTTAGTTGATTTTGTAATTGGCAAAATCTGTGGACAAAATGACTTAATTTGATAGGATGTAAAAGTTCAAGAAGCAATGTGCAATTTGTTCAAAAGTTAGTTAGTAGGTTTGGGATTTCGAGTTTGGAAAAAGGAGAAAAACGACGCGAATTTCCACTGGACTGTCGCCAAAGGTTGGCTCGAGCTACAAAAGCATAAACACTGTTGCTAGATCGTTTCCCCTCCTTCGTTCAACCGACAGTGTTGTCCGAGGAATTTTTATTTCACGATTTCAAGGATTTTTACCCGGCCCATTCATTTCTTGACCTACCTATAAATATCTAAACTCACATATACATTTTTTCTAAGGTTGAAAGAGAAAAAGTTTAGAGAGTGAATCCTCCACATTATTATTTTCAACCTTCATTTTGTATAAGATCTTTTGAGAGAAAAACATCAGATCCAATATTGAAATACCAAAAACCACTTCCTATTCATCTGGTCAGAGTTCTGAATATCGAAGAAAGTCGACAGGAGTTTATGTCTGTAAACAATGGGTCGTTCTTCATGATCCATAGGAAATAAACGATTCTACAAGACTGGGAGTGCTGCAGGGTAGTAGATTCATCGAAGAGCTTTGGCAACACAGCTAATGATTAGTGCATGAGAGCAAGGGATCTAAGGAGAGTTGTAAGGAGTGCAATCTAGTGGTCAGATAGTATGGATCATCTAGTTTGATTGACTGTAAGTTGTTAAGATCGTTTATAGTGGATTGCCTGGTAAAGTGCTAAGAGCTTTTCTTGGTTGGTTTTTCCTTGAACATCCCAGTGTTTGATTTACTGTTTTACTATTTATTGCATATTATACAACTGTAGTAATTTAACTTGGGACAAATTGACTTGTATATTTAATCATCTAGTTTAGAATTAAAAGTGACTTGTTGCTATTTAATTCGATATATTTTTAAATTCCACATATTACACCTATTCACCCCTCTCTAAGTATTGTTAGGATCGAACTTGCATTTCTCAATTGGTATAAGAGTATTAAATCAATTCCTAACCCTTATTTGTTAAGTCTAGATGAGTTAGTCTTTGTTTGTGCCTTCATTTTTTGACTAAAGCAATTATGCCTATTGAGAAGTTCAAATGAGAGCTTTTCTTAAGGCTTTGGATGAACATATTTGGATAAATATACAAAATGGGTGGACTCCACGTACAACAACTGTTGCTGGTGTAGTTATACCCACTGCTATCTCACTGTGGACCAAAACTAATTTGGATGGGTGTAATTGGAACAATAAGGGCCTTCATGCTATGTTTATGGTTGGGTCTATTGAAGAGTTTAGACGTATATCGATGTGTGAAACTGCTAAGGAAGTTTGGGATATTGTAGAAACCATACATGAAGGAATTAAAACTATTAAGAACTCTAAACTACATATGTTAACCACTAGGTTTGAAGAGATAAGGATGGTTGATTATAAGACATTTGATAGTTTCTATGCTAAACTCAATAACATTGTCAATTTGAGTTTTAATTTAGGTGAGAAGATCTCCAAGACCAAAATTTTTAGGAAAGTCCTTAGATCATTGCCCGAGAGGTTTAGACCTAAGGTTACTACTATAGAAGAGAGTAAGGACTTGAATGAGGTTAAAATTGAAGAACTTTTAGGATCCCTTCAAACTTATGAACTCACTGTCTCACAACCTAAAAAGGTTAAATCCATCGCCATGAACACTGTTAGAGAAGTTGAGAGCGAGTCTACCGACACTGAGACTTTTAGGGATGACGAAATTGCTTATTTTGTTAAAATATTTCAGAAGGTGGTAATGAATATGAGAAAGCCTCAGATGTGAAATAGTGAAATCCCTAGTAAACTCTCGAGAGGTAGACGTGAGAAAAACACCTCTATGACTCCCTTTAGTAAATCTCAATCTGTCCAATACTATGAGTGCAAGGGATTTGATCACATTAGGAGTGAATGTTCTAATTTGAAGAAGAGTTCGGGTAAAGAACATCGTAGGGCATTAGCTGTGACCATGAGTGATGATGAGTCAAATTCTAGTTCTCATGATGAGACATTTGGTGGTGAGGATGAACAAGATTATATGGCCTTTACCTCGATTGCTGAAATCAAATCTGACCGTGAGATTGAGAAAGGGAAAATAGAGGATGAGAGTGAACTATTTGGAGATTTGTTGAATTTCTGTGTTGCTTACCTTGCTCTCAAAGTTCAAAATAGTTTCATGTGGTATCTTGACAGTGTATGTTCAAGACATGTGTGGTGTTAAATCTTTATTTTCTTCACTTGATGATTACATTTAGTGATGGAGCTACTGCATTGATACTTGAAAAATAAGTTGTGAGTATTGCTAGACTACCCGCCATCTCACGTGTGCTGTATATGAAAGGTTTAAAGTCCAATTTGTTGAGCATCAGTCAAATTTGTGATGTTGATTTTGTGGTTACCACTGTCCAGAAAAGGTGTTATGTGTATGACTCGACTGATAACATTGTTCTTGAAAGTGTGAGAACATCTGAAAATTGTTACAGAGTGTTAAGTAATTCAAATTATAGGTATAGTAGTGCCAAGATCAATGTCACTAAGTTGTAGCATCAACGACTGGGTCACATGAACCATAATAGTCTGTCTAAACTTGTCAAGAAGGAGATTGTCAATGGCCTACCTAAGCTGGATAATTATGATACCACTGTTTTTGGTCCTTGTCAACAAGGTAAACAGCTTAGAGCACCCCACAAAAAAACTTCTAAGATCTTGATGAGCAAGCCTCTTGTATTATTCCATATGGATCTGATGGGACCATCGATGACCGAAAGTCTTGGTGGTAAAAGATATATCTTGGTTGTGGTTGATGGCTTTTCTCGATTCACTTGGATTGAATTGCTGAGAGATAAAATTGAAATGTTCAGTCTTATCATCTCATTATGTAAGACACGTAGAAATAAGAAAGGTTATTCCATGTCCAGAATTCGTAGTGATCATGGTAAGGAGTTCGAAAATTCGAATCTTGAGAACTTCTATCTGGAAGAGGGAATCCAGTATGAGTTCTCCTCGCCGATCACTCTACAATAGAATGGGGTAGTTGTGAGAAAAAATTGTTTGCTTCAAGAAATGTCGAGAGCTATGCTTCATGGTAAAGATTTAGCTATGTATTTATGGGATGAAGCCATAAACACTACATGTCACATTATCAATAGAGTTTATCTTAAACCAAAAATTGACATGACACCGTATGAGATCTAGAAGGGTAAACAGCCTACTATCAAGTACTTTGGTATGTTTGACAGCAAGTGCTACATTCTGAGAGACAGACAGAACTTGGGAAAGTTTGATACCAAAAGTGATGAAGGTATATTCTTAGGATATTACAAGAATAGTCTGGCTTATCGGATGTACAATAATTGCACACGTATTGTGATGGAATCTATTAATGTGGTGATTGATGATGCTTGTAGTGAGGGAGAGATTGGTAGAGAGTGTGTTGAGCTGGAACATTTGGATGTTGATCCGACCAAGGTAACTAAACTTAAGGAAGCTTCAGTTCCTGATCTCTCCATGGACATCAAATGAATTGGTTATTTCAACTAAGGATTCTACTTCTGATAATGAAGCTAAACCATCTAAAGAACCTTCGTCCAGAGTCACATTGAATCACCCTAAGAATAATGTGATTGGAGATATAGAAAAAGGAATGAGACTTCGCAAGAGGGTTTTCAACAACTTGTCATATTCGAGCTATGTGTCTCAGATTAAACCGAAGAAGGTTGAGGAAGCCCTTATGGATGAATGTTGGATTAATGTTATGCATGATGAGTTAAATCAGTTTGTTAGAAACAAAGTTTAGGACATAATGCCTATGCATGATTATTGCAATGTTATTGGTACTAAGTGGATATTCAAGAATAAAACTGATGATCAAGGTACCATTACGAGAAATAAGGCTAGGTTGGTTGCTCAGGAATACACTCAGGTTGAAGGTATTGATTTTGATGAAACATTTGCCCCGGTAGCTAGGCTTGAATCCATTAGAATTCTTCTGGCGGTTGCCTATACTTTGAGTTTCAAACTGTACCAAATGGATGTCAAGAGTGCCTTCTTGAATGGTATTCTTCAAAAAGAAGCCTACGTGGAACAACCTAAAGAGTTTTGATCCGAAATATCCTCACTATGTGTATAGGTTGAATAAAGCCCTGTATGGGCTGAAACAAGCTCCTAGATCTTGGTATGATCAGCTTACTGTATACCTCATGGAACATGGTTTCACGAGAGATGGTTCAGACAAAACCTTATTTATAAGACGAATTGAGGATACCATTACCATAGCTCAGATCTATGTGGATGATATCGTCTTTGGTTCTCTCGTTGATTCCTTGCTCATGAGTTCGCTAAGTGCATGAAGCAACAATTTAAGATGAGCATGATTGGTGAATTAACGTACTTTCTTGGTCTTCAAGTCAAGCAGACAGATGAGTGATTATTCATACCTCAATTGAAATATGCCAAGAATATCGTCAATTGGTTTGGGTTATATAGCAAGAAACACACTAGAACCCCTATGAACACAAGTATCAAGTTAGGTTTAGATCCTACAGGCAAGAGTGTTGATCAAACACTGTATAAGAGAAAGATAGGTAGTCTGCTTTACCTCACTGCTAGTAGACCTAACATAGCATTTATTGTTGGGGTATGTGAGCATTTTCAGGCAGATCCTAAGGAATCACACCTGAGCGTTGTGCAACATGTTATTAGATATGTCAATGGTACTGTTGATTATGAGATCTTGCACTTTAGGGACTCTAATCTTGATCTTGCTGATTATTTCGATATCAATTGGGATAATAATGCCGATGATAGAAAGAATACTTCTGGTGGTTGTTTTTATGTTGGTGCTAACCTCGTTGCTTGGATGAGTAAGAAATAAAACTCTATCTCATTATCCACAACTGAGGCCGAGTACATTACGGCAGGAAGTTGCTGCACTCAACAGCTTTGGATGAAGTAGACGTTGAGTGATTATGAGATTGAACAAGGTACTATGACTGTGTTTTTTGATAACACCAGTGCCATTAATATTTTTAAAAATCCTATTCAACACTCTCGAACTAAACATATTGACATCAAACATCATTTTATTCGAGAGCTTGTGGAAACTCAAATTGTGAATCTTGAACATATTTTTACTGAGAACCAATTAGCTAATTTATTTACTAAGACGTTGGATGGTCTTTGATTTGAATATCTTAGAACAGCTATTGGTATTTGTGTACCTCATTGACTGAGTATATTTGATGTATGCTAGTATTCTACTATTGTGTGACCTTGTATTATGCTTGCATCATATTTGTTTACTTATTTTCATGCATTTTATTAATGTTCTTTTGTTTTGTTTGACTTTTTCTATATTTTGTGTGCATGATACATTCATGTTTTTATACGACAAACAAACAATTTTTTTTATTATTGCTTTGGATGAATTTTTTTTTTAAAAAGGAGGAAACGAGAACAAAAGAATTTTGATTTGGAAATTGTTTTACATTATGATATACAATATACTTGATTTTGTTGATTGTAATCAAGAATGAGATTATTTAGTGAGCTATAACATACTTTCCATTGCTAGCTTAGGATGCTTATAGAGTATTTAATATAGGTCTCTTCATTTACCATTTGCACTGCATACGCTATGATCTTGACAATGGGACTCTACTGCGCGTGTGAGATTTGGGATGGTGGTCACATGTTAGTAGCGTGACTTTGAACATGAATTGACCTTTTTAATTAGACCTAAGCTCGATATTATCCCAACAAGAATCAATTTATGTTGAAAAAAGGGGCTCAATATCTTAATACTACTTTTCAAAGCCTACTTGACTTGAGTAATTAAGCCTGTGGGATTTCTCATAACCTGGTGCCTATGGTCAACTAACTTGGGGTTAACTGGCCTAAAACTTATTACAGGAATCATGTTAGTCGCTTAATGGAAAGGAGCCTGCACTTAAGATGAGAAAAATATATATGTGAGCATTCTTATTGAAAATTGTGATAAAAGAAAAATATTTGTGCTGTAAGTCAGGGGGGAAAAGAAATTCTTAATTTCAAAATGAGATTTCATATGTAGGTTCAAATATGCCTTACGGGCTTGATATTCACAAGTAGAGAAATATACTTATTAGAACTTATGTTTAGCATGTCATTTCTTACAAATTAAGGTTTGAAGTCCTACTGTCATAGGATTAGTGACAATTAACACATATGAGTCACTTATATAATTTAATCCATGGGTACTTTAAGTTGGAGTTGTGGGAAAGATTACTGTTCCCTACATATACATGTGATTGCTTATATCTGATAACCCAAGAGTAACTAACCAAGAGAGGGGTGAATTGATTTTTGAAACTTTTTCGACAATTAGTCTCAAACTTATTTAATTCACAAGATATGGATGTAAAGTGTAATACGCGAAATAAATATGTAAATTCGACAACTTAACTCATGTATGGATATGGCACAATATAAATAGCAATTTAAAGTAAAGTGCAATAATGTAAAGATAACAAGCAAATTTAATGGGGTTCGATACACAATGTGTTCTACGTCCCCGTTACCAAACTCTCCGTCACAAGTAAGGCCAAATACACTATAATGGTAACTTATAAATAAGGAGTACCGACCTTTAAGTGACTTACAACGAGGAGCACTTATCCTTAAGTGACTTACAACAATGAGCACTTATCTTTAGGTGACTTACAATAAGGAACACATATCCTTAACAACAATCGAGTTTTCAAAGGGCTCCCTAAACCACCAAAATATAAATGATGTTTTTACAATATAAAGAACTCTATTAACAAATGATATAATCAAGTCAAGTGTTTAGAGAGTAAGGATAAACTTCAATCTATAGCAAATAGTAAAGTTCAAGTGTTTATGTTGTAAACTTTGATTAATGATGGATAATAGAATAGTTTTTATCTTTGTATCAAAGTTTTTAACATGTGATCTCTCTTAACAAATAATACAAGTTAAGTATGAAGAGAGATTTAACACTTCAATATAAGTGTTGGCAAAGAAAACTTTTATCAAGAATTGAGAAATGGATGAGATTGAGAAGTTTTCTTGCAAAATAGAATGCTTGATAAATAGATGAAAACTAGTTTGATTGATCAAGAGATTCTTTGTAATAAATGAAATAGAATATACAATCAAGTATACTCAATGATTTTCAATAAATATACTCTCTGAATTGCTTTTGTAAGTTGTTTTGATTAAATGCAAAAGAGATGACTATTTATAGATCAAAAGATTGAAAATCAGGAAGTTTTGGTTGATCAATTTCGATCGACCGAAATGTGAATATAGCCGTTGTAAAATTCAAATCGTTGGAATTTCGGCTAATACTTTGGTCGAGCAAACCGGTCGACCGAACTATACTTCGGTTGATTGGTTCGGTCGAACGGTCCACATTCCGGTCGACCAAAACTTGTGGTTTTAAAAAAAATATTCTTAACCAAAATGTTTAATTTTCAAGGCGTATTTTCATGTCAAAACATATCTTATGCATTTTTATGTATGGTGAAAGAATGTTTGAGCTTTATGCATTTGCCAAAATCGATGAGTATACCTTTACATATAAATGAAGTTTTGACAAACAACTTCTAAATATTAGTCTTCAAGATTCTTGTTCTCTTTGAGTCTTCTTTGATTGCAGTTCTTCAATGGATGACAATTTGTGCCTTTAAGTGTTTAGGAAGATTTAAACATGAAAAAATCAAGAAACTAGATATGTTAGAAGCATAAATGTATTGTTTGTTATAATCAAAACAAGTGGAGCTAATCAATCATAGGTCAACAATTTCCCCCTTTTTGATTATAAAAAACAATGTGTGATTTGTAGAAATATGTTAGATATTCCCCCTATCTTTTACACATTAGTGGGAATGGAGTTTGTGTTTATGTCATTTTTCATAGCATAGTATATAAAGATATGCATTTCCATAATTCAATAAATCACAAATAATGGAAGTAAATTACATTTAGAAGTTATTCACAAATAATTAACATAAATCAAATTCATATTAGAGTCCAGGTCATGGAGCATAGAACTAAATCTCAAATCATAAGAGTCTGTTTTCCTCCTTTGTCATCATAAAAAAGGAACGGGGCTATTAAGTAAGAAGGAATTCCCCCTTAGTCAAGGCATAGGTGCAAGAAAAATTAATAATCATAGGTCATGATATGAAATTAAGCATAAGTTCAAAAAAGCGAAAAGAGGGAAAAAGAACACGATCAATCTTCCGTCGGTGGAGGAGGGCTTTGATGATAGATGTAATACATATGTGCAAAGAAGGCCTCCTGTGATAAGCTCATTTGCTCCATCCTATGCTCAAGAGCATCCATTCGGCTAGTGACGGTAGTGGCAAGTGAATCAATTCGTTCTTGTAGGATGTTGAATTGATCTTCGGACATTTGTCGATCGGGGATAGGTGCAACGTATAAAGTAGTAGGCCTACGTCTAGTTCATGGAGAATCATCACCATCATCAACTCCATCACCGCCACCCATTTTTCTTTTACCTCTTCTTCGATGAATGGCCAAGTAGTAGGACCAGAGGTACTGTCGAAGCCTTGAGTATGACATACCCATTGCCTGTCACCTTTAATGATTTTCACGCATTTAAGGGTGTTAAGGTTAATGACATCGGTGTGTTTTGGTTGAAGAATAGGTTCATCATCTAATAGCACGTTAAAGTGTTGAAAAAGTTTTGTGAGAAGCATGCCATAGGGTAGACCTAAAACTCGAGAAGATGAATGGACATGCCGAATGTGTTTTAAGAAAATGTAAGAGAAATCCAACTTATAACCAACAAGAAGTGAATCTAGAATAAATAAATCAAGATGAAGAATTTCTTCAAAGTGACCACTCCTAGGGACGACTATATGTGCAATTGCACGATGAAGAACTTTGCAAGGGATAGTGAAGTGGTTTAGGTTTAAGGCCATTTTAGTAGTCAATGGTTGGTTGGTAACTCGACAACAAGCTTCAAGTTCATTGTAGCCTTCAAACATAACAGATAATGTTGGATGTAGGCATAATTTTCACATAGCTCTAACTTAAGTATTTCCTGGAAAATAGCCGTATTGAGGATAATACGCTTTTCCTTAATTGTACAAGTGACATGGTGTGAATAAAAGGATAGATTTCGATAAAATTCATGAAACAATCTAGGATAGGTACTCTCGGAGATAGAGACAACATTCTTCCATCCTATATCCTCAAAGTACTTTTCAATCTTAAATGAAGGAGCAAGATAGAATTCCAAGACATCAATTGACTTAGCGATTAGAATGGAACAATCGGTGAAACGATCGGGCACGGGTGTGTCAACGTCAATATTTGACAAGCTTGCTTCTCCTTTCTTTAATCTCTTCTTCAGAAGTATGGTTGAATTGGATTTTTCGAACAAGAGTGAGTGACATTTTCGATTTTGTTTTTCAAAATTTTGGTGATGAAACAAGTGGTAAATGGTGTGAAATGGATGGATTGCAAATTTTTGAAATAGGTTAATGTTTTAACAAGATTTGCAATGAGTTTTTGAAGGAGAATCAAGAATTTTGAGTGGTGAAGCTAAAAACCCAAAATTTTGAATTTTCTTGACAAAAATGGAGTAAAAACTGGAGATTTGATAAGGAAGTTTGACGAATATGATAGATTTGTTGAATTGTTGAAGTGATTTAGATGAAAAAGGATGAAATGTAGGTGATTTGAAGAGAGAAGATGAAGGAAATCGTAAGTTAGGGTTATGAAATGGTAATTTTGGGGATGAAATTTGATTTTAAGATTGTCGAAGTGCGACAGTTTCGGTCGACCGGTCTGAACTTCGGTAGACTGAAGTTCTGCAGAGGAAATTTATTCAGGCTGTAGTCATTTTCGGTTGATCATTGGTCAATCGAAAATCATGTTTCGGTCGATCATATGGTTGACCAAACTTTTGTTTCGATCGATCATTTGGTCGATCGAAAAGACTAGATAAAGCGAGTTAAATGTAGTTGATTCCAATGGACTCAAGAATGACCAAAAGGCTTCAAAACGACAAATTACATGTAATTTTAGTTCAATCATGCATAGATTTAGCCACAAATTTCAGACTCATCAATGATACCGAAGCCTCTTCGAATATAAGAAAATATATCTAGAACAAGAGGTATAGTAAGAATGTCGACCAATTGTTTATCGGTACCAACAAATTCTAAATAAATATCACCTTTTTGCACATGATCTCTAAGAAAATGATGTCTAATTTCAATGTGTTTGGTACATGAATGCAAGATGGGATTTTTAGATAAATTCATAGTACTAGTGTTATCACACATAATATGAGTGTTGTCAAATGTTAAATGATAATCACTAAGGGTTTGTTTCATCCATAGAACTTGAGCACAACAACTAGCGAGCGAGATATATTCGACTTCGGTGGTCAATAATGCAACTGAATTTTGTTTCTTACTAAACCATTACACAAGGGCAAAGCCTAGAAAGTTACAAGTTCCGCTTGTGCTCTTTTGATCAAGTGTGCAACCCACCCAATCAGCATCCGAATAGTTAATAAGGTTAATGTGCGTGCCTTTTGGATACCAAATGCCCATTGTTCTAGTCCACATAGATATCTAAAGATTCGTTTTAAGGCACTTAGATGTGATTCTTTTGGATTAGATTGAAATCTAGCACATAAGCAAACACCAAACATGATATTGGGTCTACTAACGGTTAAATAAAGAAAAGATCCGGTCATACCTCGATATTTTGTTATGTTAATTGAAGTGTCATGCTCATCTTTATCCAATTTGATTGATGTACTCATTGGAGTATTCATCGGCTTCAAGTCTTCAAAATCAAATTTCTTGAGCATGTCTATGATGTATTTTGTTTGACTAACGAAGATGTCTTCATTAGATTGTTTGATTTGAAGTCCAAGGAAGAACTTTAGTTCTCCCATCATACTCATTTCGAATTCTTTACTCATACATTTTGAAAATTCTTTACAAAGGGAAATATTAGTTGCACCAAAAATAATATCATCAACGTAAATTTGTACAACAATCATGTTATCATTTTTGGTTTTAATAAAGAGTGTAGTATCCTCATTTCCCATTTGAAAACTATTTGAGATGAGAAATTTGCTGAATCTTTCATACCAAGCTCTAGGAGCTTGTTTTACACCGTATAGAGCTTTTCTAAGTTTAAACACATTTTTCAGAAATTTGTGATTTTTGAAACCGGGAGGTTGCTCAACATAAACTTCTTCTTGAATAAAACTATTTAAAAATGCACTTGTTACATCCATTTGATAGATATTAAAACCTTTATGACAAGTAAAAGCAAGAAGCATACGAATAGATTCTAATCTAGCAACTGTTACAAAGGTTTCTTCGAAATCAATACCTTCTTCTTGATTATAATCTTGGGCCACCAATCTAGCCTTATTACGTACAATTGTACCATTTTCATCTGGTTTATTATGAGAAACCCATTTTGTGCCAATGATGGTTTGATCATTTGGTTTATCAACTAAATCCCAAACATGATTCCTTTTAAATTGATTTAGTTCTTCTTGCATTGCTAGAATCCAAAACTCATCAAATTCGATTTCTTTAAAATTCTTTAGTTCAATTTGAGAAATGAAAGTAAAATTATTTAGTAACCCTTTGGTAGAATTTCTAGAACTTACACCTTTAGAAGGATCACCGATGATGAGCTCCTTTGGATGAGAGGGAACAAACTTCCATTCAATGGGAAATGTTGGATCATCTTGATTTTTGGAAGATTTTTTTTCTCCTTGTTGAGGAATATGTTCTTCCAAATCTTTATATTCAACATCTTTAGGATCTTCCTTGTTTTGATCTTCAAATGTTCATTTGCTCAAAAGGAATTTCCAAACCTACATCAACACCTTTCTCTTGATCAAAAGAGTTAGTTTCATCAAATGTAACGTGCATAGATTCTTCCACCACTAGAGTTCTTTTGCTGAAAATCCTATAAGCTTTGCTAGTAGGTGAGTATCCAATGAAGATTTCAACATCGGATTTGAAGTTAAATTTTCCCATTTTTTTTTTTTTTTTGTGTTTAGTATGAAACATTTGCAACCAAAAATTTTAAAGTAACTAATATTGGGAACTCTATTTTTTCAAAGTTCATATGGAGTTTTGGTGTTCTTTCGACTTACCAAAACTCTATTCATAATATAACAAGCGGTGTTAACGGTTTCGGTCCAAAAATATTTGGGTTAATTGTTTTCATTTAACACGGTCCTAGCAATTTCTTGCAATATGCGATTCTTTCATTCTACTACACCATTTTATTGAAAAGTTCTAGGAGCCGAAAAATTATGTTCATATTCATTTTCTTTACAAAAATCATCAAAAACAATATTATCAAATTCTCCACCATGATCATTTCTAATGGTTGTGATAGAATATCCTTTTTCATTTTGAACCTTTTTACAAAAATGTTTAAACACTTTTAAAACTTCATTTTTCAAGTTCAAAAACAAAACCCAAGTAAATCTTGAGAAGTCATCAGCGATGAAAAATACGTGGTGCTTATCACTTAAACTTGCGGTTTTAGAAGGTCCAAAGAGATCCATGTGAAGAAGTTGTAAATGTTTTGTAGTTGAAGATAATTGCTTAGCTTTGATAGAACTTTTTGTTTGTTTTCCAAATTGACGAGCATCACAAATTTTGTCATTTTCAAATTTCAAATTTGGTAGACCTTTAACAAAGCAATTTCTTGAGATTTTTGAAATTAGGTCCAAACTAAAACGGCCTAATTTTCTATGCCATAACCAAGTATTATCTTTGAAGCTTGACAAATATTTCAATTCTTTTTCAAATTCAATGTTAATGACATAAACATCTTTGATTCGGCTTCCTATGAACAATACCTCTTTTGATGTAGCATCCTTAATAAAGCATTTTGAAGAATCAAATTTGATATGACAACCTTTATCACATAGTTGACTAATACTTAGAAAATTATGTTTGAGATTATCTACTAACAAAACATTTTCAATAGAATGAGATGAATGATTACCAATATTTCCAATGCCCATGATTCTTCCTTTGGCATTATCTCCAAATGTGACATGACTCCCATATTTCCTTTTGAAGTTTGATATTAATGTTTTGTCTCCGGTCATATGTTTTGAGCAACTACTATCCAAGAACCAATTACTCTTTATCCTTAAAGACACCTACAAGAATTGATTCAAATATTTGATCTTGGTACCCATTTAACTTTGGGTCCTTGAAAGTTAGTGTTAGTGGACCCTTGGACCCACTTATTTCTTTAAAAGTGTAATTTCTTTTTTATTAAGCAATTAAAAGGTACATGTCCAAATTTGTTACAAAAGCTACATGTGATGTTAAAAGCTTTGACAAAAATATTTTCAAGAGATTTTTACTTAAGGGAAGGTTTGTATCCAATTCCTCCTTTATCAAAAACACATTTTTGTGTCCCAAACATTAACTCAAAGTTTTTCTTTCCTTAAGTAAATTTGTACACAATGTTGGTTAAGTCTAAAACTTTTTCATTTAAGGAAACATTTTCTTTGATTAGAAATTCATGATCATCTTTTTCTTTCTCAAAATCCCTTTAAGTCTCCAAAATCTTTTTGGTCTCATTTTTTAATAAAATATATTGTCTTTTGAGAGTAGAATGCTTTAGAGCAAGTTTTTCAAAGGCTCCGATGATTTCATCATATGAAGTGGATAGTTCATCATAAGAGGGGGTGTCATTTGTGTTTACCTCATCTTCGATGGCCATGAAGCACATGTTTGTAACTTCATCTTGACTTTCATTCTCTTCTTGCTCATCATCACTTTCATCCTAAGCGGCTTGTAAAGCTTTCTTCTTGAAGGATTTTCTCTTGTTTGGACATTCAGTTCTCTTGTAACCGGGTTAGTCACAATCATAGCATACAACTTTCTTGTTATTTTCCTCACGTTTGTCTTATTTCGTTTGAAATTGATGGTTGTTGCAAAAGCCTCTCCACTTCTTGATAAGGAGAACAAGATCATCAAACTCATCATCACTCTTGTTTGAGTTTGAGGTTTCTTCATCATTTGATGATTTCAAAGCAATTTGTCTTCTAGGAGAATCCTTGTTTTCTTCCTCTTTTGGTTTTCTAGATTTCTCCTTTATTTCGGCATAATTTAGCTCATAAGTCATCAAGGTTCCATAGAGCTCTTCCAAATGATATGTGTTGATATCTTTGATATTCTCTATCAACATCCTCAATGAGTCTCATTCTTCCGAGAAAAACCTAAGAATTTTGCTAACAAGTTCACCATTAGTAAATTTTTGATCAAAGCCTTTAAGGCCATTAACAATATCAGTGAATTGAATAATCATGCTAGCAATAGGTTCATCTTGTTTCATGACGAAATTTTCGAAGTTTTTAATTAAGAGATTTATCTTAGTTTCTTTCACTTTGTTTGTACCCATATGTGTGATTTATAATGCATGCCAAATATCAAATGCGGAATCACATGTGCTAATGCGATTAAACTCATTTATATTTAAAGCACAATAGAGAAGATTTTTGGCTTTTGCATTCAAAGACAATTTTCTTTTATCATCCTCATCATATTCTTCTCTATGTTTTGAAATAATTTGGTCCAATTTTCCATCAACTTTAATCACCTTAGTTGCTTATGAGGACCAAATTCAATGACTTTCCAAACATTATAATCAATTGATTGAATATAAATTATCATTCTTGTTTTCCAGTAATTATAACGTGTGCCATCAAACAAATAAGGACGATTTGTAGAATGCCCCTCAATATTAAAATCAGTCATAACACAAGATAGTAAAATCTTTTAAAATGTACACCTAGGCTCTGATACCAATTGATAACCCAAGAATAACTAACCAATAGAGGGGTGAATTGGTTTTTGAAACTTTTTCGACAATTAGTCTCAAACTTATTTAATTTACAAGATATGGATGCAAAGTGTAATACGAGAAATAAATATGTAAATTCGACAACTTAATTCAAGTATGAACATGACACAATATAAATATTAATTTAAAATAAAGTGCAATAATGTAAAGATAATAAGCAAATTTAATGGGGTTCGATACACAATGTGTTTTACATCCCCGTTACCAAGCTCTCCGTCACGAGCAAGGTCAAATGCACTATAATGAAAAATTACAAACAAGGAGTACCGATCCTTAAGTGACTTACAACAAGGAGTACTTATCCTTAGATAACTTACAACAAGGAGCACATATCTTTAACAACAATCGAGTTTTCAAAGGGCTCTCAAAACCATCAAAATATAAATGATGATTTTACAATTACAGAACTCTCTTAACAGATGATATAATCAAGTCAAGTGTTTAGTGAGTAAGGATAACATTTCAATCTATAGCAAATAGTAAAGCTGATGAGAACCATGTAGCACGAACACTACACAAACCTACAATGATATTGACACGGAACCCAAGAATGCCCAAAGAGTCAATGTTTTAGATTTAACGCAAAAATAATGAACCAAGCTACCAACACAATCGTCGACAATATGTTGACCTCTTGATTACACGATAATTGAATCTCACTCGGGTTTAAACGCCACAAGATTCTTAGATCTTGATAAGTTCGGTGAACGCCACAAGATTGTTAGATCTTGATAAGTTCGGTAAATTGTTCCATCAAGAACAAGAGAGAAAGCAAAGAACTTTTATTAATTCAACATAAAACTTAAGGTTTTTTTTTTCAGTTAAAGGAGGGCAGGACCTCCGAGATTTTATTAATTTACCCTCACTTGTGGCAGGGGAATACCATGGTTATACAAAATAATGAAAGCAAAAAATGAGGGAGTACTACTTCCCTTACAATGAAAATAAATTACGAAGGTTTAAGCAGTAAATAGGGAAGTACTACTTCCTTTACAAAAAGTACAACTGCAAAATTAGGCAAAAATAAGAATTGGAAATAAAATCAAAATTAAACTTTGGCATTGGGCAATCCATGTCTGTCAATTTGTACTAGTGCCCTAATATGTTGTGGTAGGTCATCTGGTCCATATATCTGGTATCGTCGATAATCCCAACCTTCCGTAGTAAGAGCATCTATAACCTGATTTCCTTCTCTGTAAATGTGAGGAATTTTATCTCTGTCGAAGGATATGATATCAATGATATATCTGAGTATGCCCTGAATAGCCCATGGTTCTCCTCCTCTGTGATGCAGTAAATAGCTACTGTAGAATCAGATTCTACCTCAATCGCTGAAAACCCAAGACCATGAGCTAGTAAAATCCCATCGAGAATAGCATAGAGCTCTGCCTATAATATCAAGTATGGTCCATACAAAGTTGAGAAAGCCCCAATACAATGTCCTGCATGGTCTCTGATGATGCTTCATCCACTCGCAAAGCCATCCTTAATGTATCCATTAGTATTGATCTTGACAGATCCAATTGAAGGAGTACGCCACCAAACTAGAATAGGGGGAGATGGTGAAGGTGGGTCAATAAAAATATCAAATATGGGTGCGAGTGTCAAATTTCCTTGCCAATGCATCACTCGAAGCAGTCCCCCCATATGAGAAAATGAGATCATGCGATAAACCCTGCAAATGATACGTTTGGCTACAATGTGAATACCCCTATGCTTCACATCATTCCTTGCAGTCCATAGGTACCAAAGTATCGGTAGAGGAATGATAATGCGAATGTGTCCTTAACGAACAAACTGTCCCGAATATCTCCATTTCTGAAATCTCTGTTGGACTCCCTCTCTTAAATTCATAGGTATCTGAAAAATATCTCCAAAATACTGCCATACCTGATTGGAGATGATAATGACAGTGAAAATATGATTGATAGTCTCAATCTCGGAACAACACTGACAGCGAGAAACCATCTGGCATCCAATCTTCCCCTGAATAACCACATCTACTAGAAT
Source organism: Fraxinus excelsior (assembly GCA_019097785.1). Taxonomy (NCBI): domain Eukaryota; kingdom Viridiplantae; phylum Streptophyta; class Magnoliopsida; order Lamiales; family Oleaceae; genus Fraxinus; species Fraxinus excelsior. Next base: position 22,121,583 of record CM032635.1, on the reverse strand, counting down.
GAGGTCCTGCCATAGTCTCCAGTAGAAGAATGAGACATTGACGGGCAAAATGGAGCTCCATAGTAATCTATATAAATCTTGATATTGGTATCCCGATCGAACGAGCTGCCAAACGGAATTGGTAGGGAAGCTACTATCTGATGTATTTCGCCAAATAATTCGATCTGGGGTATCTGCACATAAAGTTATAGCCCCTATCTGTACCGCCACCAGAGAAGGGAGAACCAGTAATAAACATCCAATATTCCACCCTGTATCATCAAAAAAATCCTACACCTTCGCAAATGTGTGCTGCTGGTGTGGGAATAAGGATGCCAAAGTGGTCTCACCCATCCAGCAGTCATGCCAAAAGAAAATCTAACCTACCCCAAGGTGCCAAGCAATGTATGGCTCAGTTCGGGGCCCAACTAATTTCAGCTTCTTCCAGATAGGAGAAGCAGAGTAAGGAACTATTATAGATAAAGGGTGTGTCCCCATACAATACTTGCCTTGTAAGAACTGAGCTCAGAGAGATCTTTGAGAACAAAACAACCACCAGAGCTTCATGAAGAAGGTGTCAACCACATCCTGTAATCTCCTAAAGCATAGACCACCTTCATCAGTAGGAAGACAAATCTCCTTCCAGCTCTGCCAATGTAAATGACGTGCCTGATCTTTGGAATCCCATAGAAATCTCGTAAAGATGCTCTCTAGTTTCTTTAGGGTAGTTTTAGAAGGCAACATGATTTGAAAAATGTGTAATGGCATGGATGAGAGCACTGACCTCAGCAAAGTAGTATGACGCCCATATGATAGAAGATGTGAAACCTAACCTGAGATCCTGTTCGTGACCTTCTGGATAAGGTCATCATAATTGAAGCTCCTCCTAGCCCCTTTGAATATGGGGACTCCTAGATAAGTGAATGGCTGCTGCTGGTGTCGAATAATGCCCGTTTGGGTAGAATGAGCCTGCTCTTATCTCTATTCACCAACTAACCAGAGACCCCCTTATAGTACTCTAGACAACCAAGAATTCTCTTGATAGACTGGTTCTGACCGTCGACGAATTTGATTATATCATCAGCAAATGATAGGTGTGAGACAAGAGTACTACTACTATGTCGATAACACATACTGGGTACTCCTAAAACCTTCGAGTAAGTAGACATGAGAAGTAATCACCAGCTATGATGAACAAGGATGTCAAGATAGATCTCCTTGTCTGAGCCCACGGGAGGAAGGGAAAAAACCACAAGGGCGACCATTAAGAAGAATAGAAAAATGACACTCGGAGATGCACCGACTAATCCAATAAATCCAGATCCAATCAAAACCAAAAGCCTCTAATACAGAATAAATGAAGCTCCAATCCATGCGATCATATGCTTTAGTCATATCAAGTTTTAGCATAGCGTTAGCCCCTCACATTCTATTATCCAAAGTATGAAGAAGCTCCTGGACCAAAAGAACATTGTCCCCAAATAGGTGACAAGGAATGACCCCACTCTGTTGTGGAGAGATAATGCGCGGTAACAAAGTACTCAATCTGATGTTCAACCGCTTAGTAATAATCTTATTGAACACAACACATAAGCTGATAGGTATGAAGTCGGTCCATCTACAAGCATCGTCTCTCTTATGGAGAAAGACGATAATGGTAGCAGCAAAACCCCGAAGAAGATGGCCGCCGTCAAAGAAGTCCAAGACAACTTCGTATATATCGTCCTGGATAATGTCCCAAAAATGTTGGAAGAATAGGGATGAGAATCCGTCCGGTCTGGCAACACTGTCAGCATCTATACTAAACACTGCCTCCCGAACCTCATAAATTAAATAAATGCAGTTTATTTCCAAATTATCATCCTCCGTCAAAAGCCTAGGGATGATATCAGAACCAATGGGTTTCAATGGTTGTGTAGGAGCAAATAGAAGATCTTGGTAGAATGTAATAGCAGAAGACTGAATGTCGGTCGGAGTTGCTAAGGCAACCCCTTTTTGCGTCCTGATGGACCTAATACACGATTGGATCATGTGTACTTGAACCATTGCATGGAAATAACAAGTATTGTGATCTTCTTCACATACCCAACGTGAACCGGGGTTTTGCTTCCAAAAACCCTCATCAATAGATAAGGTTCGATTCAAAACTGTCCGGGCATGATGTAATAGGTCACGATGCTCCGATATAAGGTCTCTATCATATACAATCTCAACCTCATCCACCATATCCTCAGCATCACGCACTCGTTGAAAAATATCTCTAAACACATGTCGATTCCACTAACATAGGCCCTGTTTTAGCCTAAAGAACTTTTCCCAAAGAGCAGCCATCCCCGTAAGATGTGTAGGGAGCGACCACTTCTGAGCAACAAAGGATGAAAAATCATGATGCTTAGTCTAAACGTTGATGAATATGAAAGGTCTAGGCCCCAAATCATCATCAGAAACCTATTGAAGTAATAAAGGTGAATGATACTAGAATCTAGAAAAATATGGAAAAATAAAAATATCACTTAAAGATTACAAGAATCTTACCTAGACTAAAATTCTAACGAAATAAGAAAATTCACGAAAAATTAAAATTCTTGCCAAATTGTTCTCGGCATGTTTCTGTGCGATCGTAAGCCCAAAAGTGCCATACACTCATATAGACTCATGTATAATTTCATGACGATTCCAAATTCTACTAATGGGCAAAAATCCGACACCCAAGCTGAGAGTTATGCCCATTTTAATCTACTCTACTCGTTTTCTTTCCAAATATCTTTCAAATCTTGAATCCAACTCGTTTCGCCTCCCGAGACCTGTACGAAACTTGAATGTTAACTTGTCAACTTCTTTTATTTGGACTCCACACCTCAACCAAGTGATTACCTATCTTGGATCACATCATCCCCTCTCTCTTCGAAAGGATTCGCCCTCGAATCCTTACTTTGTGATCACGAAGGGGATAACCAGCATGCTATCCATCTCATCATTGCACCACCTGGATCAAATGGAGAGTTTTTCTTCCATGGTATAATATCAATACTACCCATCTATTTCGTAGGTATGGATACAATGCAGCTCAAATTCATTCAATCATAGATGTTGTTGCATGAATTCCCACATACAATGATCAACCCGAAAGAAAAAATTAAGTAAAACACGCTTGAATTTGTTAGCTTCCCCTTTAATGAGATATGGGTCCTCGTACTCATAATGCATCAACTCCACCATATCATGCTTAACAATGGAACTCTGCTCTTCATTCTCCTCAATATTTCGACCATTTGCTCAACACATTCTGTTATTATTTGCCCACTCTCTTGTTGAATCATCTCTACAATTTTTGTATCGGTCTGCTCGTGCTTCGGCTCTTTAATTTGTTCACTCTCCTTAGCTTGAATTGCACCTTCCAATTCATCATCCTCCATCTCAACTCTCTTATCTCTAGACTCCTCTTGCAATTCAACCACAGTGTTCTCCTTAAGTGTGATCATCTTCTCCCTTTTTTTTTTCCCGTTTGCCACCCATCCACTCTCATTTTTACTTTCTATTTCTTTTCTCTCATGTGACTCCTCTATTTTTTTCATTACACTTAGACACATTACTATTTTCTCTCTTTTTCTCACTTGCTCCTTGGTATGATCATTTAAATAATTAATCATGTCGCGAATCTTCCAAAATTCCAGTTTATAATCCAAACTAGTCGATTTACTGGGAATATTATTAACATGCTTCTCAACTCCATCACACCTTCTAGGATCCTCTCAAAATCCCCTTTCACACCTATCACTCCTATACTAAAAAAAGTGATTAAGTGCATATCGTTTCCTCATAATAGTCATCAACTCATCCCACGTTCCAACAGGTCTCTCATAATTCCTTCGCCTAGAAGTTGTCAACTGATCCTACCAAATTATAGCATAACCTACAAAATGAGTAATAACTAACTTTACCTTTCTCTCCTCAGAGTAACCATGATCATCAAATATAAACTCTATTTTTTCTTCCCACGCCAAGTATGCATCTGGATCATTCATTTCTTTGAATGTGGGAAATATTGTTTTACTATTACACAGATTTTGATCAACACTTTCTCCACCAAGATTCCTACCCTGCCTTCTGGTATTGGATGCATCTGCACGTTACTCCCGATGAAGATTAGCAATCCTTGTGTCCAGCCTATCCAGTTCGTCGGTCATATCCCCAATCATTCTTTAAAATCGTTGTAACACTTCATTCAATATCCTAAATTCTACTATATTTCGATCAAATCATTCATAGAACAATTCAAACCCAACTAGGAGTTATTCTCGTAGAATTCAAACCAACTGAGATTTGTGACCTTAAAGGCTCAAGGAAGAATTGAATAATTTGGGGTGAGAAGAAAAAAAATTTTAATTCAAAAAAGTGGTTCTTGAATTTGAAATGTACTTAACAAAATTAGATTTGAATGCAAGATTGATAATAAGATGTTGGAAATTTTCAAAATAAATCAAGAATTTTTTTTCGGAACAGTACCTAAGAAAAGTTTTTTTTTTTGGATAAATTCAAAAAATGACTACGATAACAACAAAATAAACAGAAGTTGATTTGGGCGCTCTATCATCCCAAAACAACTTTTAATTTTTTTTTGGAATTTTTGGATCAAAAAAAATGAACACGAAGAATTGGACAAAAAAAAAAGAAAAACAAATGACTCAAAGATAAGAAAATGACATAACCTTGATTTTAGAGCCTAAGCTCTGATACCAAATGATGATAACCATGTAGCAATGAACACTATGCAACCTCGCAACGATATTGACACTAAACCCAAGAACGCCCAAAAAGCCAATGTTTTGGATTTAACATGAAAACAATGAATCAAGCAACCAACACAATCGTCGACAATATGTTGACCTTTTGATTACACGATAGTTGAATCTTACCCGGGTTTGAATGCCACAAGATTGTTAGATCTTGATAAGTTCGGTAAACTGTTCCATCAAGAACAAGAGAGAAAGCAAAGAACTTTTATTAATTCATCATAAAACTTAATGTTTACAATAATTGAAATTGCTATTTATACTAATACTAGAAAACCTAGGAAAATATGGAAAAATGAAAATATCACTTAAAGATTACAAAAATCTTACCTAGACTAAAATTATAACAAAATAAGAAAATTCGCGAAAAATTAAAATTCTCACCAAATTGTTATCGGCATTTTTCTGTGCGATTGCAAGCCCAATAGTACCATGCATTCTTGTAGACTTGTGCAGAATTAAACAGAGAGGTGCAAAGGATTATCTTTTTAACTACATGCTAAAAAGCTCTCCATTCTCTCTTGAATGGGAGACATAGACAAATCTATCTACACCCTTGATCCACCACCAAAACCATCGGAAAACACCACCACTACCGATGACAAAACACCTCCAACAACTTTCCATACAACTTTTCAACAATCAGCAACAATATTTAAAGAAATCAGATCTGATTTGAACAAAAAAACGAGTGCTCTCTTCCTAATACATTCATTTTACCCATTTTAACTCAAAATTTGGTGACGGGACCACGCCATTGATCTCAAAAAATCCAAAAACCATTGGGATAGTGTCAGAGGCGACCAATTTGGCTAAAATCAAAACTTTGAATTTCGTGCAATTCACGACTGATTTTTAAATTCATCCTGTTGTGGGCTCTACCATTCCACATGCACCATATATTCAACTTACCCATGAGGATATGATGCTTTGACAGAAAAATTAGTGTGATCGGAGCTCGGACAAGGGCTGCTCATATTCTAAACCCAACACAAAGTAGGGTTCAGAGTCTTCAGACACCCATTTTTACGTCTCCTCATCCCATTTGTCATTAGAATGTGGAGGCATCTATTCCTTCTTTACAGTTGGCTCAATCAAATACAGAGGATTCATCTCAAATTAAGGTTCACCAGTAGGGCCCATTCCGTAGATCTTCTTGTGATGATTTGGTTGGTTTGAGTGAGAGGACAGAGGATGATGGATTTGTCCCTGTTGTGCGGAAGAGACCTTCACGAGCTACTAACATTCAATTCTCGAAAATGAGGGTCACTAGGAGTTAGTCACAGAGTACCTCCTGGCATTCCACATCCATATGAGTGTTATCATATGGAATATGAGAGACGTAGCTGGTGTAGCTACTTACAGGTGCCTTAGAAAACTTATTTAGCTTCATCAGGTTTATATCTTGGTTGTTCTAGAGCCTATGATTTTGGAGAAGAGGTTTGATTTTGTTCGTCGTTATCTACATTTCGACACTGGGTTTAGAATGTATCGGATAAGATTTGGGTATTCTGGAATGTAGGTACTACCGTTACTGTTATTGATGATCATATCCAGTTCCTACATGTCAGAGTTGTGGATCCTAGACTAGCACGACCTATTTACTTGACTTTTATTTATGCTGCTTGTCAGGCCTATGTTATGAGGGACTTGTGGACGGGTCTTCACCACATTTTTCTCTCTATGGATGATCCTTGGCTTGTTAGGGATAACTTTAATGTCATCACATATGATGGTGGTCATAGTCGTCAAGATCGTGGTTCTATTGATTTTTCTAATATGATGTTGGACTGTGGCTTAGAAGACGCTGGCTTTTCTGGGTCTCAGTTTACCTAGACGAATGGCAGGGTTAGTAAGAGATTGGATAGAGTTTTGATTAATTCTTTAGCTGTAGATTTTTGTAGATAGCTTACCGTAACTTATCTGAATCCTACTTCATCTGATCACTTGCCTCTACTTTTACAGTGAATTTTTGATGATGATTCAGGTCCTAGACCATTTAGATTCCTCAATGTTTGGACCAAACATCATGACTTTTCAGCCTTCTTTTTTTCAAAAGTGGTCACTCCCTACTCATCTTACAGGAATGGCTACCCTATGAGAGAAGTTCTTTAGGCTAAAACAGAGAATAAGGTGGTAGAATTGACGGGTATTTGGTGATGTGCTCGAGAGAGTTAGGGATGTTGAGAAGAGGGTTGACCAGACAGAGAGTGATTTTGAGGTTAATCCTACATCGGAGCATCGTGACTCACTTCATCATGCACATACTGATTTGAACCGGACCTTAGCTATTGATGAGGGTTGTTGGAAGCAAAAGGCTAGCTCTCGTTAGGTATGTGAAGGAGATCACAACACCATATATTTTCATTCGCTGGTACAGGGACGACAGATTAAATCTCGTATCAAGACCGTCACGACTCAGGCAGAGGAAGTTCTTACCACTCTAGCGGATATTCAGAGCTCGGCAATCTACTTTTTCCAGGAATTATTATCAGATCCTTCATAGTCTCTATAGTATATTCATCCTGATGTCATACCTAGGATACTGACGGAGGTAGACAATATGATGCTGAACCATCTTCCTTTAATTGATGAGGTACGGGAGGTTGTTTTCAATATTGATGCTGATAGTGTTGCGGGCCTTGATGGATTTTCATCATTGTTCTACCAATATTGTTGGGATATTATACAGGATGATGTATACAGTGCAATCAATGATTTCTTTGATGGTGGTCATTTGTCGAGAGGATTTACTGCGACGTCTATTATTTCGTTTCCAAAGAGGGGGAATGCTTATAGATGGTTGGATTACCGACCTATCAGCCTGTGTATGGTGTTCAATAAGCTTATCACAAAGCTGTTGAATAACAGATTGAGTTCATTTTTACCTTGTATTATTTTCCCTCAGCGGAGTGGATTTGTCCCTGGTCGACTTATTGGAGATAATGTTTTGTTAACCCAGGAGCTTCTACACACGTTGGATAATAGAATGCGTGGAGATAATGTTATGCTGAAACTTGACATGGCTAAAGCATTCTATCGGAGTGTCGTTTCTCAATACTTCTAAATGGGCGACATGTGGTTTCTTTTCTTTATCGCGAGGACTCGGATAAGGAGATCACATCTCTCCATCCTTATTTATTATTGCTGCAATTACTTTTCTTGATTACTTACTCGGAGATTTTAGACATATCCTAGTATGCAGTATCGACAGGGAAGTAGTACTCTTGTCTCTCATCTTGCTTTTACTAATGATATGATTATATTTACCAATGGACAGAAAAAGTCTATCAAAAGGGTCATCGATTGTTTAGAGCACTACGAAGGGGTCTCTAGCCAATTTGTGAATAAAGACAAGAGTGGTCTTATAATTACCTAGGCAGACATCTGATATTCAAATATGGAGGTTAGTGAATTTGACTGAATTTTCACATCAGAGACAACCATTCACATATCTGGGAGTCCCTATGTTTAAAGGGGCTAAGAGGGGCATTCTGTATGCTGATCTCATTATGAAGGTCAGGAGTAGGATTTATGGATGGGCTTCATGCCTTCTCTCTCCTGGTGGTAGGATTACTCTACTGAGATTTGTTCTTTCATCTATACTACTGTATCTATTCTAGGTTATGCTACCTCCTAAGGTCATTCTGAAAAGGCTAGAGAGTATATTTGCACGATTCTTATGGGATTCTAAGGATCATGCGCGTTGTCTATATTGGCGTAGTTGGAAGGCGATTTGCCTTTCTGCTGACGAGGGAAGTCTAAGCTTTAGATGATTACAGGATACGCTGGATACATTTTCATTGAAGCTATGAGGGTTGTTCAAGTCTCAGAGTTCTTTTTGGGCTCATGTTCTACTGGGCAAATATTGTAGAGGGACACATCCTTCACTTGCAACAGTTCCACACTCAGCCTCTCCTATTTGGAAGAGACTGGAGAAATTTAGACCATGAGTCAAGACACACATTGCGTGGCGCCTTGGGATATGGCAGATCTTTTTTTGGCATGATTTTTGGATGGGTAATTCTACATTGTCATCCATTTTTCCACACAAATAGTATACATCTGTCAAAGACTGAATGGGATTTTGGGCGATTACTTCAGGCTCTTCCATCAGATATGGCAGAGCAGATCGCGACCATTCCACTATGTCTTGATGTCTCGGATCATATTTTCTGAAGGGCCACATTAGATGGTAGATTTAATACTAAATCAGCATGGCAGCTGATCCTCTCTTGTAGGCCAGTTCAGAATTTATTTTGCCTACTGTGGAGCCTTATCATACCTACTACCTTTCGTTATTCTATTGGAGACTATAGTGATTTAATACCAGTTGATGTCATTATCCAGAGGAGGATCGGCAGTCATTTGGCTTCTCGATGTTAGTGTTGTTTTGAGATTGAGACCATAACTCATATTTTTACTGGTAACAGTAGTTTAGATCATGTTTGGCAATATTTTGGGGCTTTATTCCAGATTACCATGAGTACATGAGAGAGTGTTAGATAGAGATTTCTGAAATGGATTTATTGTGGACAGTTTGCAAGGACCAGACACATTCGCGTCATTGTTCCTCTATTGATTTTCTCATTTCTTTGGACTGAGAGGAATAATTCAAAGCACATGAATATATGTATGATCTCGAGACATATTAGCTAGAGAGTTTATCGTATGGTATCCTTTCTCCATATTGGTGGACTATTCCGACCGTTATATTGACGTAATGATATGCAGCTTGCTATACTTTTTGATATTTCTTTGACTTTCCTCCCATCTCCTCTCCCTATCATGGTTTGGTAGCACTTTCTATCATTTGGATCTGTCAAGATCAACACCGATGGTTATGTCAAGGATGGATTTGCAAGTGGGAGAGGCATCATTAGGGACTACGGAGGAAATTGTATCAGGGCTTTTTCTCAGCTTTATATGGACAATGTATGATATTATAGGCGGAACTCAGGGCTTTTCTTGATGGAATACTACTGGCTAGAGATCTTGGTTTGTCAGATATTTGGGTTGAAGTAGATTCGACTGTTGCCATTCACTACATTACCAGAGGTGGCGCGGACCGTGGCCTATCCAGGGGGTACTTTGACAAATTGCAGACATCATTTCATTTGACAAAGATATGGTCTTCCACATTTTTAGAGAGGGGAACCAAGTTGCAGATGCACTTGCTAACAAAGGTTGGCATTATTTTAGAAACCAGGAATATAGACCAATCGACCTACTACGATATATCATGGCATTTGTTCAAATTGATAGGTATGGTTTGCCCAGTACTAGAGTTTAGGTATTTGTATTTTGCTTTTACTTTTATTTTTGCTTTTACTTGTTCTTTTTGTAAGGGAAGTAATATTCATTTTTTATTGCTTTCCTTTTGTTCTTTACTTTCACTGTTAGGGAAGTAGTATTTCCTTATTTATTGATTTTATTGATATCATTTGTAACCACTGTATTCTTCCGCCACAAGTGATGACATTTTAATAAAATTTCGGAGGTACCGCCCTTCTTCCAAAACAAAAGACTTGTGCAGAATTTCGTGACAATTTCAAATGTTACTCATAGGCGAAAATCGGACACTCGAGTTTAGAGTTATGTCCATTTTAATCTAAGCTACTCATTTTCTTTTTAAATATCTTCCAAATCTTGAATCCAACTCGTTTCGGCTCCCGAGCCCTTCAAGAAACTTGAACATTGACTTGTCAACTTCTTCAATTTGGACTCCATAGCTCGACCAAGTGATTAAAATGGGCATAACTCTCAGCTCTGATCCCAAATGACATGAGCTCGGGAATGAAATCAGCGTGGAAATCACGAAATTAGTCTGAAATGTCGAGAAAGCCCAAATTCAGGTTGTAGGTGATGGACTCCTAACTCGAGCCTCACAAACCAAGAACCTAAGGTGTATTAAACCTTAGACCCATTGATGTGTGGAAACAAGAACCTAAGGTATATTAAACCCTAGACCCGCTAATGTACGAAAACAAGAATCATGATTTTGCAAACGTCACAAAGGGTGCCTAATCTTTTGATAAGTTCTAAGGGTTGAACCTTAAATATCAAATCAATATTTGATAAGTTCTAATGTTCATTTAAGAAAAGAAGAGAGAAAAATCTCATTAATTCATAATCAAAAGTCTTAATCTTACAATGAAAGAAAGATTCTATTTATATGAAACCTAAAAAAGTCCTAATTACACGAAAATATAATTCTAATATTGTAAAAGATGCTAAAAATACGGAATTCTAAGTAAATTAGGAAACTGCCAAAAATTGCCAAATCCACGTCCAAATTTATGCCATGTTTTTGTACGACCAAAAGCCCAAAAGAACCATGCACCCACGTGGACTTGTGTAGAATTTCGTGTCGATTTCGAAATGTATTCATGGACGAAAATCCAACACCCGAGCTGGAAGTTATGCCCATTTTAATCCAACTTGTTTCGGCTCCCGAGCCCTTCACGAAACTTGAACCTTGGCTTGTCAAATTCTTCAATTTGGACTCCATAGCTCGACCAAGTGATTGCATATCCCGGATCATATCAAAAGCTCAAGTGTTTATGTTGTAAACTTTGATAAATGATGATAGTAGAATAGTTTGTATCTTTGTATTAAAGTTTTAAACCTATGATCTTTCTTAACAAATAATACAAGTTAACTATGAAGAGAGATTTAACACTTCAATATAAGTGTTGGCAAAGAAATTTTTTTATCAAGAATTGAGAAATAGATGAGATTGAGAAGTTTTCTTGCAAAATAGAATGCTTGATGAAATAGATGAAACTAGTTATCAAGAGATTCTTTGTAATAAATGAAATAGAATATATAATCAAGTATGCTCAATGATTTTTAATAAATATGCTCTCTTAATTGCTCTTGTAAGTTGTTTTGATTGAATGCAAAATAGATGGTTATTTAAAGATAAAAAGATTGAAAATCAAAAATTTTTGGTTGATTAATTTCGGCTGATCGAAGCGTGAATATAGCCGTTGTAAAATTCAAACCGTTAGAGTTTCGGCTGACACTTCGATCGAGCAAATCGATCGACTGAACCATACTTCGATCGACTGAATCGGTCGAACGGTCCACATTCCGGTCGATTGAAACGTATGGTTTTAACAAAAAAATTCTTAATCAAAATGTTTAATTTTCAAGGTTTATTTCCATGTTAAAACATATCTTATGCAGTTTTATGAATGGTGAAAGAATGTTTGAACTTTATACATTTGTCAAAATCGATGTGTATACCTTTACATATAAATGAAGTTTTGATAAGCAACTTCTAAATACTAGTCTTCAAGATTCTTGTTTTCTTCGAGTATCTTTTGATTGCAGTTTGTCAACGGATGACGATTTGTGCCTTTGAGTGTTTAGGAAGAGATATACATGAAAAACTCAAGAAACTAGATATGTTAGAAATATAAATGTATTGTTTGTTATAATCAAAACAAGTCGAGCTAATCATATGTCAAACACTTTAAGACATAGATACATTTACATACTGCTTAAACACTTTGAGCGTTTGCAGTTAGGGGGAGCACATGCATATTTGTTTAATTTAAGTTTCACTAAATTAAGTTTTTGATGTTTTGATAGTGTCAATGTTTCGTTTTGGTATGTTGGGTTGTATTGATACTATGTCTTAGTTTAGCTTATGATGTAAAACTGAAAAATATGCTTTGTGAGTTGCAATTGCTTAAATGACACTTACAATTGAACTATTTGAACTGTGATTATCATTGATCCTGTTTTCTACACATATTATAGTAGTATTTGAGTTGTCTGAGTACTGCAGAGTTCATTCAAGACAGTTTGTAGTTGTAGGTTGTGTCATTATTTTTGAGTCTGTAACTTTCATTTGATTATTGTCTTGACTTAGATTAGTGTTTTGTCACAGAATGCCAAATGGGGAGTTTGTTAGGTTTTAGTTGATTTTGTAATTGGCAAGTTCTGCGGACAAAAGGACTTAATTTGATAGGATGTGAAAGTTCAATGAGTAATGTGCAATTTGTTCAAAAGTTAGTTAGCAAGTCTAGGGTTTCGAGTTTGGAACAAGAAGGAAAACGACGCGGATATTCGCTGGATTATCGCCAAGTGTTGGCTCAAGCTACAAAAGTAGAAATATCATCGCTAGACCGTCACCCCTCTTTCGCTCGAGCGACAGGTGGTCGCTCGACTGTTGCTGGGCCCTCGCTCGAACGATAGTGCTGTCCGGGAAATTTTTATTTCGCGATTTCAAGGCTTTGTACCCGGCCCATTCGTTTTTTGACCTACCTATAAATATGAGAACTCACTTGCACGTTTTTTTTTCTAAGGTTGAATATGGAGAGAAAAAGTCTAGAGAGTAAATCTTCCACATCATTGCTTTCAACCTTTATCTTGTGTGAGATCTTTAGAGAGAAAAACATCAGATCTAATATCCAAATACCAAAAATCATTTCCTATTCATCTAATCAGACTTCTCAATATCGAAGGAAGTTGACAGGAGTTCATGTCTGTGAAGAACGGATCGTTCTTCATGATCCATGAGAGATAAACGATTCTACAAAGCTGGGAATACTGCATGGTAGAAGATTCCTCGGAGTGCTTTGGCAACGCAACTAAGGATTGGTGCAGGAGAGCAAGGAATCTAGGGAGAGCTGTAAGGAGTGTACTCTGGTGGTCAGATAGTACGTGTCATCTAGTCTGATTAACTATAGGTTGTTAAGATCGTTTATAGTGGATTGCCTAACAAAGTGCCCGGAGTTTTTCTTAGTTGGGTTTCTCCGTAAACATCCTGGTGTTTGATTTACTATTTTACTATTTATTGTTTATTATACAACTGTAGTAATTCAACTTGGGACAAATTGACTTGTATGTTTAATCATCTAGTTAAGAATTAAAAATGACTTGTTGCTATTTAATTTGATATATTTTTAAATTCCGCATATTACACATATTCACCCCCCTCTAGGTGTTGTTAGGGTCGAACTTGCATTTCTCAAATATCTTCATCTGATTGTGGGCATAAGTCAAATGATAATTTAAAGTGGACAGCCAAATGAGTAGTGATGGCCTTTGTATTCTGCATATTGAACATGTAAAGTACCTTCTCAATGTACCACTTCTGACTCCAATACAATCTGCTACCTTTCTTATCTCTTAAGATCTCCATACCAATCATCTTCCTTGCTTCACCCAAATCTTTCATATCAAACTCTTTACTAAGTTGAGATTTCATCTTACTAACACATTATCACACTTTTTGAAGTACACCCAACTATCATAACTATTTCTAATGAATTAGGTGTAGTCATGAATTAATCAAACCTCTTATATCACTGCTTCAGTGATTGCTTTAGTCAATATAAGGACTTCTTCAACAAGTACACATAGTTCTCTTTTTCAATAACTTTGAAAGCCTCTAGTTGTTGCATGTAGATGTTCAATTCAAGTTGTTCATGCAATAATACTATCACGACATCCATGTGCTGAAGTTCCAAGTCATCTTTAGCCACAACTACAAGCAAAGCTTGAATTAAACTATGCTTTACAACTAGTGATAACACATTTGTGAAGTTAACACCTGGAATCTGACTGTAACATTTTGCTACCTATCTAGACTTGTACCTAGACTCTTTAACTTCTGATGTACCTTTCTTTCTTTTGAACACCCACTTACAATGAATAACCTTCTTCTCCTTGGGTAATATTACCAAGTCCCATGTGCTATTTTTACTAAGTAACACAATCTCCTCGTACATATCAATCAACCATCTGCTAGAATTACTACAACTATTTGCTTCTATATATGTGTCAGGCTCTTTAGTAAAATCAATAATATCAGCCACAACAAATGCATAAGCTATCAAGTCTGCCTCTTCATACTTCTATAGAGTTTGACTCTCTTTGTGAGGTCTATCATTTGTTATAGAGTACTGTGGTGTTGCTGGTGATAGGGACAAATTAAGCAAAGTGTTATTTTCCTTCAGCTCTGAACCAGACTAATCTGGAGTTCCTGTTTTCTCTTCTGAACTAATTTTCAACTCCACCTGAGTAATTTTATTATGTTAGTTAGTTCTACCAGAATCTCCAGGAAGCAGATTTTGAACCATTGCAAGTTCATCAAACACTACATTTATACTAAACTCCACCTTTCTTGTTTCTGAACACGACAACTATGTCCATTCACACTTGATTTATGATGAACTTGCTAGACCTGGCTCCAAATTCCTATTATTCACATGAGCATAAGTGGGGCACCCAAATATTTTTAAATTAGAATAACTAGGAGGATTACCAAATCATATCTTTTTTGGTGTCTTTTTCTTAGTGGCAATTTAGGGTGAGAGATTTAATGAGAAAATAAGTTATAGTAGCATCTTCAGCCAAAAACGTCTTGGAGCCTAAAAAGTCTTGGGCAACCCAATATTTGAAAGCTTACAATGAGCATTTTCTATCAAAGTTTTATTAATTCGTTATGCCATACCATTCTGCTGTGAAGTTTTTAGCATTGTCAAGTGTCTCAAGATCCATTTTAACTTGTAGAACTAATGAATTCATTTGAACAAAATCTCAACCCATTTTCTGTGCGTAGACGTTTTACCTACTTTTGAGTCTACTTCTCAATAATTGTTTTACACTCTTTGAAGGTTGTAAGTACATCAGTTTTCTGTTTCAAGAAAAATTCTCAAATCTTCTTGGAGAAATCACCAATTGCTTTCAACAAATAATAAGGACTTTCTTTAAAAATATGAGATTCCTCTTCAATTTTGGAACGTGTCTTACATCAGTAAATGTCTTGATAGCTCAATCAAATATTCTGATCTCAGTTCTCACAAGGTTTGGAATCACAACAAGTTCTCCTTTACTTTGCCAATCTTCCACAACATCATCTTCTCATTTATTTTTAGGTTGCTTTCCATTATCTGCAGTAGTAGCAGTCATTCTATTTCTGCTTTTCAATTTGTAGCAATAATCTCTAATGTGTTAATTCTTTTTACAAAAGTGACATCCTTTTCAATATGTCAGGACTTAACTCCTCATATTTCCACCAAAATTTCTATTTTGGTTTCTCTCATGAACAACCAAGCCCTCATCTTGATTCTTAGATCCAACTACAAGTGCTTTATCTTTTCTTTTACCAACAAAGTATCATAGACCTCATCCACAGTGAGAGTGTCACGACTGTAGATGATAGTATCTCTAAAAGCCGAATACTAAGGTAACAATGAACACAACAACATTAACATAATATCCTCCTCATCATACTTACTTTCTAACGTTTCTAAATCAGACACAATTTCTTTAAATGTAGACATGTGACCATCTATTGACATACTTAAAACATCAAGTGAGAATACAAGCGCTGCTTCAAATGTAATTTATTGGTCAAACTCTTTGGCATACAAAGCCTTCTAATCTCAATCACAATGCAGCGACACTCTTCTCTTTCAAAACATCCTGTTGTATGTAATTTGATAGTTGGACATAAATTTGTGACAAAGGTTTCCGATCCCAGCATTGCTTTTTATCTTACATCCAGGTTGAAGACATTTTATCAAAGTTTAACAAGACATCATCCAAATCCATCTGTGTAGTAACAATGAGCTTCTTCACCAGCCATAGAGAAAATCTCGTATTGCGATCCAATAACTGGATATCATATTTCATCATTACCATGCGGAATATCAACTTTGCTTTGATACGAGTTTGCTATGAAATCAATAAGATAATTAACAAGATCAAATAAAACAAACAAGCACAAGAACACCAAATTTTTACGTGAAAATCTAAAATGAGAAAAGATCACGAATAGAGGAAGAGTATTTCATTATAATCAATAATAAATGTTATTATGTATCATTTTTGCTACTTTTCCCTTTTTACAATTTTTTCATAGAGTTTTATGAAAATGTAAATAAAATTCCATTATTTAAAATGATTACCTATAGATTGTTTCTGTTGGTATGTATATTTTGTCCTTTTTCGAATAATTACCAACAGAATCATTAGTTGAAAAATTCATTGGAAAGATTTTAATTTCCATTGCTAATCTATTGATAGTCTGCTATATAACGATATAAATTGCCAGTGTAGAAAATTTAAAGTAGAAGGGGAAGGATTGAGATGAAAAGCTACAATGTTAATTTTGGGTGTTGCTTTCTTATTTTTTGTATTGAAGCAATTCTTGTACTCTTCACATTTTATTTTATTTATTTATTTATTTTTATTTTTGTTTGGTAATAACCATTTTGCCACTTTTATGGCTTCGGTAAAAGAAGTCTAATGTATCAAACATGAATAAAGATAGTCGACACATTATATAGAATAAGATTTAGAAAACAAAAATGAAAATATTTTAATTACTTTCTTAATATTAAGGGCCCGTTTGACAAGACTTTTGTTTTTACTCTTACTTCATGTGGAAAAGCTTTCGAAAGTAGTTATTTTAATTTTTGTTTGAAAATTAATTTTTAAAAAAGATTTCTATTTCGAAAGGGTTTGTAGAAAACAATCTTGCTACACATATTCTATTTGACATTCTCTCATTTACATTGTACTATGTGGCACACAATTTTACAATTAATTTCTTCAACACATAAAACAATCAATGATCTCGATTTTGCCACTTATTCAAATGTCATCCAAATTGTGTATAAATAATGTACAAGTAGCATACTTGTTTATAGAAGTCACATTAGACCACTAGAAGAAGTACTTTCACAAAATTAATCAAACGGGTTCAAAAGCAATGTTTGAATATCAAAAACAACTTTTAACTGTTTAAAAGACCTATCAAACGGACCCTAAATACTGTTCATTTATCAACTAAATCACAAGGATCTTTAATTCGATTCTAGTCAAATATTCGTAAGTCGTCGATGATCAAAGTCTTGGTCGGCCATTGCCTCTTTACAACTATTTCTTTATTTCCTCTTGATACTTTTGTTGATTTGATGGCACTCCATATCCAAATCAATTCATTTACATAAATTCTTTAATCTTTATTATTAATCAATTCAAGAATAGTGCAGTTGTGCATGCATTATCTATCTTAAAAGTTTGTGCTTGAAGAATACTACCACCTTTTACAAATTTTAAATTGACATTATATAGACTGATCATTGTGTTACATAATAAGTTATTGGATAAAAATTCACTTTACAAATTTTACAAAGGTTCCCGATCAAGACACCTAACAACATGAATTATTATTTTTATCTAATCAAAATCGATTCCAATGAGCAGTTTGATCCGATTAAGACTAAAAAAAATGAGCATATGGATTCAAGATTGGTCTGCTCAAACAAACCACCATTTTGCGGTGGCATGTTAAGGGATAGAATATCACATCGAATAAAGATGAAATTATATACCAATTTATAAAGGTTTGAGTTACTCTTTTTAATAAGGTTGACCTTTTAAGATGGAAAATGGTACCAAAACCCGTTACACTCCTACGAGCAATTCGATCTGATTAAGACTCAAACAAATTGAGCACACGGATTTCAAGATTGGTTTGCTCAAACGAGCCATCATTTTGAGGGAGCATGTTAAGAGATAAAAATCTCATATCGAATAAAGATGAAAATATGGACCAATTTATAAGAGTTTGGGCTACTCCTCTTAATAAGGTTGACCTTTTAAGATGGAACTCAAAATCTTAACAATTAAAATACCTCTTTTTAATTTATCATCAATTCACATTCGTCGTCCCAAATTGACATCCAGTAACGTGTTATGGCAATACATGTGACGAAAAATGTCATGCGGTATGACAAAATCAATATTGTCCGTTTACCGTGAAACTATAATCATTTCATCAATATGATCCGATCAATTACGAGATATTGATATGTGTCAATCTCAATTATCGATCATATCTTTGATCCCACTATTAAGTCAATGTAAGTAGAAAATTCCTTTTCGACTTATGAGTATACATTAGCCAAGGATTTCATTATCAACTTAACTGAATAAAATTTAGATCATAATTATTACTATCTAAGAGTGACGAATCCTCTATTGATAATTCACAACCTTCATATGATATTTGACATACTCAAACGATGTCGTATTAGCGACTTTTGGTAAAACAACATCCAATATCACCAAAGTATGATTGTCCTCTTATAAGACACTATGATGACCTCAAGTCAAAGAACCAATTCCACTAGCGAACGTTAGAGATTAACCATTGGAACTCAGATAGTTATCCATGTAGAATCTTCCTAACACGTCTCCAATGTTTTGTTCTCTAACAAAACATCCACGTATTCATTTAAGTGTCATCATACTTTAACTTGTGAGATCAGCTACTTACTTCACAAGTAAGAAACATCACACGTGATGGTCTATCCGTAATAACGATATATGTATTTCGTTATTACTTACAACCACGGATGATTTAAGATTCAGTACAATTTGTATCTCATAATCACAACTCTTTGTGATTAACAAATTACTAAGATTTGAATCTATGGATTTTATTATTTAATTTATTAAAATATTAATTCAATTAAATAATCAATTATATATATTGAAAGTGTGTATATCCAAAATTGATTGTAGTTAGGGTATAACACTTAGGGTCCGTTTGATTGCACGATGGAAAATAGGGTGGAAAGAAAACAAATTCCAGGGAAAATATTTGTCTAGAACTTGTTTTACGAGGAATTGTAATTAAATGTGTTTGATTGGTATAATTTTCCATGGAAAATGTTGAAAGTCTGAAATCCGTTTGACTTCATTTTTTATGGAAATTGTCCATTAAAGTGATAATATTTTCTACTATTTGGTTAAGAATTTGTTCCAATTACCAAAAAGTAAAAAAAAAAAATTAAAACAATTAGAAAAAATTACCATATTCGTTTGAATTTGTTTTGCATAGAAATTGTCAACAAAAATGAAATTTTTTTTTACAATGGTTGATATAATTGGTTGCCATTGCTAAAAAAAAAAAGTTGGAAAATGTTTTCCCACCTAAAAGGTTGGAAAACATTTTCCACCGTTCGTGCATTAAAGGGTTGTACCTAAAAAAAGGGAGGAAAATATTTTCCGTGGAAAATTTAGCATATCAAACAGTCAAAAAGTGGAAGTAGGAAAATATTTTCCTACTTCCAGGGAAAATATCGTCAATCAAACGGAGCCTTAGTTGGCTCCCTCAGTTTCTCACAAAGAAAGAAAAACATTGATGTTTTCTTTCACTAACCACACTTGCACAATTCAAATGAAATAAATTATTACATCAAAACGATCCATTAAGTCTTTGGTCGAGCTTTTGGTTTGGGTCTAGTCTTGTAGTGTAAATTTCATCCTCAGTCAGAGCTTATGAATATAAGTTAAACATGAAAATTTAAATATCATAGTCCTAAGATTTATTGGGAAAAATAATAAAAACACACAAAAAAGTAGCAATTTGAGTGCTAAACCCATGTGTGAACAAATGGATTGTTCAGCACATGTCACATGTCACAATTCACAAACCTCAACAAATACTTGAAAAAAAGGAGGACCTGTTAGCCCAAGAATAACTAACCAAGAGAGGGGGTGAATTGGTTTTTGAAATTTTTTCGACAATTAGTCTCAAAATTATTCAAACTTAAGAAACAAATGCGAAGTGTAATATGAGAAGTAAATATGCAAACTCGATAACTTAATTCAAGTATGAATATAGCATAATATAAATTACAATGTAAAGTAAAGTATAATAATGTAAAGACAACAAACCAATTTAATGGGGTTCGATACACAATGCGTTCTACGTCCCCATTACCAAGCTCTTCGTCACAAGTAAGGCCAAATGAACTATAATGGTAACTTATAACAAGGAGTATCAATCTTTAAATGACTTACAATAAGGAGCACTTATCCTTAGGTGACTTACAACAACGAGCACCTACCCTTAAGTGACTTACAACAATGAGCACTTATCCTTAAGTGACTTACAACAAGAAACATTTATCCTTAAGTGACTTACAACAAGGAGCACTTATTCTTACAATCGAGTTTTCACTAGGCTCTCGAAAACACTAAAGTATAAATGATAATTTTACAATCGAAAGAACTCTCGTAACAAATGATATAATCAAGTCAAGTATTTAGAGAGTTAGGATAACACTTCAATAAATAGTAAATAATAAAGCTCAAGTGTTTTTGTTGTAAACTTTGATGAATGTTGAATAATGAAATAATTTGTATCTTTGTATCAAAGTTTTTCAACCAATGATCTCTCTTCGAAAATAATACAAGTTAAGTATGAAGAGAGATTTTACACTTTAATAAAAGTATTGTCAAAGAAAACTTTTATCAAAAATTGAAAGAGATGAGATTAAGAAGTTTCTTTGTAAAATAGAATTCTTTATGAAATAGATTAAATTAGTTTTTATTAATCAAGAAATTCTTTGTATCAAAGTTTTCAACATATGATATCTCTTAATAAATAATACAAGTTAAGTATGAAGAGAGATTTACACTTAAATCAAAGTGTTGAGAAAGAAAACTTTTATCAAGAATGAAGAATAGATGAAGTTGTTAAAAGTTCTTTGTAAAATAAAATTCTTGATAAGATGAATGAAGTAGGCTGAATCAATCAAGAAATTCTTTTGTAATAAATGAAATAGAATTTAGACTTAAGTAATCTCAATGATTTTCAATGAACAAGCTCTTAAAAATTCCTTGTAAGTTGTTAGAATTGAATGCAAAAGAAATAGATATTTATAGAACAAAGTAGGAGGTTGCACGAACTTTCAGTTGATCAATTTCCATCGACCAATTCTTTTTTTTCAAAATTTCTTTTTATATCAAAATATTCATTTTTCCAAAATCTATATCATATTATAAATTAAAAGCATTTTTGTACTAGTAATGGATTATGAAAATAATTTGAGCTTGATGTACTTATTAAAGATTGACGAGATAATACCTTTACATAGAAATGTATAATGTGTAATCGTCTTAACTTGTCGTTCTTTAAACTTGTATCTTGATTTGTGTCTTTGTGAGTCTTTAAGTTCCAATTCGATTGTCGCATGCAAATCGCTATCGTCTCGAATGATTTGATTTGAATGCTTAACTTTCACTTTGTTCTTCATTTCGTGTCTGATTTATAATCTCGATAGCTTTAAAAGCTTAATCACTCAAATTCAAATGTTAGTAAATAAAATGGCTTGTTTGTAATAATCAAAATATTAAGGTTATAATCAACCATAGGTCAACAATTTCCCCATTTTTGATTATGACAAACAAGATGATTTGCAATGTAAGATTTGAACAATTAATATCATATTGATTAAGGAATATACATCATAAATTCATCATGTAATTCATATTCCCCCTTTCTTTTACAAATCAGCAACTAGACATTTAAATATTTAGAGCATATTATATATTCAAATAAGCATGCATAATCATCTCACTCAATTTCCCCCTTTTGACATAAGCAAAAAATAGATATCATTTAAAAACTTTAAATCAACCTGAAAGAATAATATATTCTCCCTCAATTAAGCACACAGGATGCAATCAAAAAAAATAATAATCACTTTATAGAAAAATATTAATCAAAGTATAAGTGATACAAATGACAAAAGCAAAATCATTTGAATAGAATTTATATTTCCCCTTTTCAACATTTCCCCTATCATGCATAAATCAAGTTATATATCTCTTGCTCTTTATCATGCATAATTATCCATTCATCTCATCCCTTTTAACATAAGCAAAAATGGATAGAATGTAAGATCAATGTACATTTTTTACAATTATAACAGCACATATGAGAGGAATAGTATTGCATATAAGATCAAAACTTTTAAATCAACCATAGAAAATAGTAATATATTTTCCCTATCGTTTTCAATTAGGCTCCGTTTGATTGGCGATATTTTCCCTGGAAGTAGGAAAATATTTTCCTACTTCCACTTTTTGACTGTTTTGATATGCTAAATTTTCCACGGAAAATGTTTTCCTCCCTTTTTCTAGGTACAACCATTTAATGCACGAATGGTGGAAAATGTTTTCCAACCTTTTAGGTGGGAAAACATTTTCCAACTTTTTTTTTTTTTAGCAATGGCAACCAATTCTATCAACCATTGTAAAAAAGATTTTCATTTTTGTTGACAATTTCTATGCAAAACAAAGTCAAACGAATATGGTAATTTTTTCTAATTGTTTTAAATTTTTTTTTTACTTTTTGGTAATTGGAACAAATTCTTAACCCAATAGTAGAAAATATTATCACTTTAATGGACAATTTCCATAAAAAAGGAAGTCAAACGGATTTCAAACTTTCAACATTTTCCATGGAAAATTATACCAATCAAACACATTTAATTACAATTCCCCGTAAAACAAGTTCTAGACAAATATTTTCCCTAGAATTCATTTTCTTTCTACCCTATTTTCCATGGTGCAATCAAACGGACCCTTATATTCTCCCTTTCAATAGGAACCGAGTTCGTGTCTATTTCATATTCCATATAAAGATAGTATAATATTTAGATACATGCATTTCCACAATTCAATGAAATAAATCACAATTCATGAAAATAATGGAAGTCATAATTCAAGTTACAATACATATATTAAAAGTTATATTTCATAGCAATTAAATCATATATAAAATATAATATCAAATTTACTTGCAATTTAAAGTACAGAGTTAATCATACCTTGATATTTTTGTTATGCGTATAGAAGTACCTAGATTGTCCTTTGTCCACTTGATTGATGACCTCATAGAAGTTTTCATTTCTTGGATCTTCCTCATCATCGATTATCATTAAGCACATGTTGGCGATTTCTTCTTGACTTTCATCTTCATCTCGATCATCACATCATCACTTTCATCCCATGTCTCGCTTGAAGGGCTTTCTTTTTTATGTATCTATTCTTTTTTTCGCCATTTTCTTCTTTCTTTTGGAATCGATATTTTTGGCGAAAATCTTTCCATTTCTTGACAAGAAGAACTAGATAATCAGGTTCTTGATCATTCATATTTTCGCTTGAAGTGCCTTCATCGACTATGGATTTAAAAGCAACTTGGCGTTTTTTCTCTTCTATGCTTTTCAACGTTTTCTCCTTCGTTTCGGTACGATTTAGCTCATATGTCATCAATATTCCATAGAGCTCTTCCAATGGATATATGTTGACATCTTGGGTGTTTTCTATCAATATTCTCAATGGGCTCCAATCTTCCGAGAGCGACATAAGTATTTTACTTACAAAATCACCATTAGTAAATTCACGATCAAAGACTTTGAGGCTATTAGTAATATTCGTGAAGCGAGTAATCATGTCAACAATATGTTCATTTTCTTTCCTGAAGAAATTTTCAAAATCTTTAACCAAGTGATTTATCTTAGTTTCTTTTACTTTACTAGTTCCAACATGAGTAATTTCTAAAGTATGCCAAATATCATAAACCGAATCACATGTACTAATACGATTAAATTCATTTCTATCCAATGCATAATAAAGTATATTCTTGACTCTAGCATTTAGAGATAGTTTTCTTTTATCACCCTCATCATAGTCTTCTCTAGGTTTTGAAATTATTTGGTCCAGTTTTTCATCAACTTTAATAACCTTAGTAAGCTTATGAGGACCAAATTCAATAACTTCCCAAATATTATAGTCTGTGGATTGAATAAATATTGTCATCCTAATTTTCTAATAGTTATAATCAGAACCATCAAATAAAGGAGGATGATTTGTAGAACACCTCTGTAGAGTTTGAAAAAAGTGGTTAGCCATTACTCAAGATTGTGAAATCTTTAAAAATGAGCACCTTGCTCTGATACCAATTGTTAGCCCAAAAATAACTAACCAAGAGGGGGTGAATTGATTTTTGAAACTTTTTCGACAATTAGTCTCAAAACTATTCAAACTTAAGAAACAAATGCAAGTGTAATATGAGAAGTAAATATGCAAACTCAATAACTTAATTCAAGTATGAATATAAAACAATATAAATTGCAATGTAAAGTAAATTGTAATAATGTAAAGACAACAAACCAATTTAATGGAGTTCGATATACAATGCATTCTACGTCTCCGTTACCAAGCTCTCCGTCACGGTCAAATGCACTATAATGGTAACTTACAACAAGAAATATCAATCTTTAAGTGACTTACAACAATGAGCGCTTATCCTTAGGTGATTTACAACAACAATCACCTACCCTTAAGTGACTTACAACAATGAGCACTTATCCTTAAATGATTTACAACAATGAGCACTTATCCTTAGGTGACTTACAATAAGGAGCACATATCCTTATAATTGAGTTTTCACAAGACTCTCGAAACCACTAAAGTATAAATGATAATTTTACAATCGAAAGAACTCTTTTAACAAATGATATAATCAAGTCAAGTATTTAGAGTGTTAGGATAACACTTCAATAGATAGCAAATAATAAAGTTCAAGTGTTTTTATTGTAAACTTTGATGAATATTGAATAATGAAATAGTTTGTTTCTTTACATCAAAGTTTTTCAACCAATGATCTCTCTTAACAAATAATACAAGTTAAGTATGAAGAGAAATTTTACACTTTAATAAAAGTGTTGACAAAGAAAATCTTTATCAAGAATTGAAAGAGATGAGATTGAGAAGTTTCTTTGTAAAATAGAATTCTAGATGAAACTAGTTTTTATTAATCAAGAAATTCTTTGTATCAAAGTTGTCAACATACGATCTCTTATCAAATAATACAAGTTAAGTATGAAGAGAGATTTACACTTAAATCAAAGTGTTGACAAAGAAAATTTTTATCAAGAATGAAGAATAGATGAAGTTGTGAAAAGTTTTTTGCAAAATAGAATTCTTGATAAGATGAATGAAATGGGTTGAATCAATCAAGAAACTCTTTTGTAATAAATGAAATAGAATTTAGACTCAAGTAATCTCAATGATTTTCAATGAATAAGCTCTTAAAAAATCCCTTGTAAGTTGTTAGAATTGAATGTGTTGACACCCGACCTCTGAGGTCATTAAGTACAGTTTTGTGATATACATTAAGCTTGGGCTAATCTTAGTTCGAATATACGAGGTCAGCTCAGCTACAGTATGGCATGCACAAGAAGTTTGTTTAGTTCTTCGAGGTAAAAGAAAACATAATGATTAAAGATCACTGATAGAATATATGACCTATCAATCAGCAGAGTGCACATGAAAAGGTCTTACGTCAACGCCCACATAATTCTCCAATCAAACACCTTAGCTTCCTCCCTTAAGTAATGCATTAATTGTTGAGGACCACCTGTCAGGATAAAATCATAATGACCTGACAAGCCGAGCTCGACAACCAATCAAAAGGTGCCATTAACGTACCTTCCCAGCTCGGTATTGTAGTTGATGTGACGTGGGAGGGCCAAGTTGCTTGATTAGAGATTTCTTTTAATACATATTTCTCTCCTTTTCTACTATTTCAGCAATTTACCTCTTACAAATCATTTATTAAGTTGGCTTGAATTTTTTCCATACAAGTTTTGACGTCAACAGTTTGGCGCTAGAGGAAGGGCCTTGTAAGTATAGCCCATATCTCTCAAAAGTTCCTAAAAATCGGAAATAGCTTATCTAAACTGAGTCGTGAGCCATAGATCAGCTAAAAGAGCCATTCACTTACATATCCCAATGACATAAGCTCCATAAAGAAATATTCCAAATATAGAATGATTTCACCTAGGTTGGACCAAGTCCTGACTGACCTCACTATACCGATGTGGCTTTTTTCATATGGGAAAGAAATTAGCAACCTCATATCTAAATGAGTCCACCTCAAGCAGAATGGATCCCCATCCAGGATGGACCAAGTCCTACCCTACCCATTGTACCGAGGTAGAATTTCTCTTGTAAGGAAGAAATGGGCAACCTCTTACTTGAAGGAGTCCACCTCGAGAAGGATGAACCCTTGGGGTGAGCTCGGCCAAGAACATGTCAGTTCGGCATATGACATGACAGTTCTCAATGTTGGGGTGCGCTTGGCCAAGAACATGTCAGTTCGGCCTATGATATGACAACTCTCCATGTTGAGGTGAGCTCGGCCAAGAACATGTCAGTTCGACCTAAGACATGACAGCTCTCCATGTTGGGGTGAGCTCGGCCAAGAACATGTCAGTTCGACCTATGAGCTCTACCATGACAGGTCAAATTTACCAATTGAGGCGAGTCCGTAAGACCTCGCAACGATGAGGCTAACTCGTAACACCTCATCTTATGGAGGCGAGTCCGTAAGACCTCACAACGACAAGGCTAACTCGTAAGACCTCATCTTATGGAGGTGAGTCTGTAAGACCTCGCAATGACGAGGCTAACTCGTAAGACCTCATCTTATAGAGGCGAGTCCGTAAGACCTCGCAATGACGAGGCTAACTCGTAAGACCTCATCTTATGGAGACGGGTTCGTAAGACCTCGCAACGACGAGGCTAACTCGTAAGCCCTCATCTTATGGAGACTAGTCCGTAAGACCTTGCAATGACGATGCTAACTTGTAAGACCTCATCTTATGGAGGCGAGTACGTAAGACCTCGCAACGACGAGGCTAACTCGTAAGACCTACAACACTTAGACAAAAGCCCGTTCTTCAGTGGCATAAAGCCTGCTCTTCAGCAGCACAATCTAAGATTGTAAGTGCTGTAACACTTAGACAAAAGCTCGCTCTTCAATGACACAAAACATTGCTTTTCGGCAATACAAGCTAAGGTTGTAAGTATTGCAACACTTAGTAGAAATTCCCACTAGGAATACTTAAGCCCGGTTCATGAATAGGTCGAGCTAAGGTTGTAAGTGTTGCAACCCTTAGTGGAAATTCCTACAATGAATATATAAGCCCTGCTCATGAGCTAGCTAATGTTGCAAGTGCTGCATCACTTAGTGAAAATCCTTATGAGGAAATATCTAAACCGAGCTAAAGATGCACGTCGTGCTAAGGTTTCAAACCGAGCTAAGGTTGCATCTGCTACAACGCTTAAATAATTCAATATATTACAAGATGTGTGACAAGTCATTTGCAAGTCAAAACATAGCACATGTTCAAGACATTTATTGTTGTAATAATTGTAAAAATGGAAAAAGGTGTCAAGTAAACTTAAGGTCAGTCCATCACCAAGGCAAACACTAACCTGGGGGGTAACTATTGACACCCGACCTCTGAGGTCATTAAGTACATTTTTGTGATATACATTAAGCTTGAGCTAATCTTAGTTCGGATATACGAGGTCAGCTCGGCTACAGTATGGCATGCGCAAGAAGCTTGTTTAGTTCTTCGAGGTAAAAGAAAACATAATGATTAAAGATCACTGATAGAATATATGACCTATCAATCAGCAGAGTGCACATGAAAAGGTCTTACGTCAACGCCCACATAATTCTCCAATCAAACACCTTAGCTTCCTCCCTTAAGTAATGCATTAATTGTTGGGGACCGCCTGTCAGGATAAAATCATAATGACCTGACAAGCCGAGCTCGACAACCAATCAAAAGGTGCCATTAACGTACCTTCCCAGCTCGGTATTGTAGTTGATGTGACGTGGGAGGGCCAAGTTGCTTGATTAGAGATTTCTTTTAATACATATTTCTCTCCTTTTCTACTATTTCAGCAATTTACCTCTTACAAATCATTTATTAAGTTGGCTTGAATCTTGTCCATACAAGTTTTGACATCAACAGAATGCAAAAGAAATAGATATTTATAGAGCAAAATAGGAGGTTGCAGGAACTTTCGATTGATCAATTTCGGTTGACCAAATTTTTTTTAATATATCCGTTGGAATTTCAATTGATCAACTTTCGATCAAAACATTCATTTTTCCAAAATCTATATCATATTATGAATCAAAATCATTTTTGTGCAAGTGATGGATTATGAAAATAATTTGAGCTTGATGCACTTGTTAAAGATTGACGAGTTAATACTTTTACATAGAAATGTATAATGTGTAATCGTCTTGACTTGTCGTTCTTTACACTAGTATCTTGATTTCCGTCTTTGCGAGTCTTTAAGTTCCAATTTGATCGTCGCATGCAAATCGCTATTGTCTCGAATGATTTGACTTGAATGCTTAACTTTCACTTTGTTCTTCATTTCGAGTGCAATTTATAATCTTGATAGCTTTGAAAGCTTAATCACTCAAATTCAAATGTTAGTAAATAATATGACTTGTTTGTTATAATCAAAACATTAAGATTATAATCAACCATAGGTCAACATAACCTATTTATGACTCTCAACATAACGATGAGGGAATATCCACTAAACCGACATATCCTTAAAAACGTATATAAAATAAGCCCATTGCATAATGTAAAAACGGTTGAAAATCTGATTTTCAAAGTTCTACTAAAAAAGAGCCCAAACCAAAAGTAAATTTGATATTGGAGTTCTCAAAAAGTTAAACACTGCCTCCGATCAAGAGTCACTTTACGACCTAGATAACGCTGAAATCTCCATCCTATTTCTTTTTCTACAATTAATTGAATTCTAGACACACCCAAAATCTCCTAAAAAGAGTGAAAGTCCTAGTGAAATTTGAGCAGAAAACTTGACTATTGACTTTAAAATACTATTCGTTTTTCAAGGTCAACAGCTTTGGAGCTCATAGAAATACTCACCAAAACCACAAGAACATACTAGGTACGTAGGAAATCAAAAAATATGAAAAGAAGTGATTAGAATCCAAGAAGGTGCAGTAATGAAAGTCCAACCTTAATGTACGAAATAGTCAAAGAAGAACAAATCATAGACCGTCGAAAATAGTGGCCAGACTAACCTAAGCTATGGCAATATGGCTGCTAACATGTAGTGCTATGCTGAAGGCAACTTTTCCACAAGGCAGTTCCATTGGTAGGTTTTGTTATTTCAAAAATCTGCTTTTGAATCTCAATAATGTAAAACTTTTTAACTTTCTTTTTCCTTTGGAAATTTCACACAATTACTTCTTAACCTTTAGTACATATCAATCTTGATACATATATACCTATCTTTACATTCAACTTACTGAATATACATTTGGGACAATTCTACACTACCTTTTACATCTCACATATTTTATCCAATCATTATAAAACTATCACATCATCCATCTATTGGCTAAGTGGTAAAGGAAAATGTACAAATAGCTTTTTCTAAGCACGTATGGTGAATTCATTCTCAACCTTTAAAGTTGAAATTTCTAATCCTCAATCTTTGGTTCAATTTGTATATTTTGCCCTTTTATATAATTTATCCAACTTTTTTTTTCAGGCATTGAAAGCTTTTATCATGAACCATATATTCAGCCTGTAGAGCATCAAACTCCTCATCTTAATGTGTATGAATCTATCATTCCATTAATTTTTAACACAAAAAAATAAATATGTAAATTATATTGTGTACTATCTGTTCAGTGAAATTTGTTTGGTAAAATTTTGTAAGCGTACGAAACCGTTGACAAGTAATAGATTTAGTGAATTAAGAGTATCAAGCCACAGAGTATAAATTTCAATTCAAGTTTAATAGCTTTTATATGAAATTCAAATTATATAAAACAAAAAATAAAATTTGATTTTTATAATTATTCTAAATTAATCTAAGAAATATAAAAAAAATGTTTATCAAATTATGGATGATTGTATTGGATTTAGAGTCCATCTATTGCTATTTAATCCAATTCTCAATTATATAATTTAGTTCTGTTTATGCATTCACAATAATCAATAAAGTTAATTATCTAACTTTCTTTTCGAAAATAACTTACGTCATTCTAATCACGACCCAAGCCTATTCATAGTATAAATTGTAATGATTAGAACACATTAAATTTTAAATTATCTATATAATTGTACACACGATATTGTTATTCTTAACTTCTATTATCATCGTGTTAATATTATCACATTCTAAATTTATTGTGAATCTCCCAAAATTACAGTAAACAACTAATTATATAATTGTTAGCTACTTAATTAAATGATACAATAAAAATACAATATTAATCAAGAAACGTAAGAAATATTAAACTGCTTTTAACTATATATTCTTTAACAAAATACTATTTCAAAATATATTTAGGCCGAAAAAGGGGCTGAATTAAAATAAATAAATAATAGGGCTTATCTTCATTCAATACAAAATTGGATTTAGCAAGTTTGATTTCGTATAAATTACAAGAAAAATAATAGAAAAATATGACTCGGATTATGAATAATGCAAAGATGTTGATCTTTAAGCGTAAGATTTAATTCTTCAATATCTTGGTGCAATTTGCCTTTAATTATTGCTAGGATTTGATATACTCTCTTAAAATATGTCAAATCTTTTGTTATTGATGATATGATATGGTATTCAGAGGCTAGAGAGAGTTCCTCCGATAGCTGCCCAAGTTTGGTATTTATAGGAGAACCAAACAGGTCAAAAATTGCGAAAAAGTTAATTAAAATAAGAATTTTCAATACAGTCGAAAATTGCATCAAAGGTCCCTAGAATTTCCTTGCGGATACGCGCTGGTACATCTTCTACATGCACGCCAATTGGCTTGCTGGCTCTTGTCAATTCTCTTACAAGTTAGTGTGGAGGTCGACTTTCATCCCGCGTGCGCGTTAAGTTTTTGAGTTTTTACGGTTTAGTTCTGGTTTCTTCAAGTGCAATTTTGAATCATTTCTTGATTAAATTTTGGTCATTTTCTTTCCATTTAAGGTTATTAGGTCCAAGCATCCTCCAATAGTCGATATGAGGTCTGAATCAACTTTCAAAGTTCTCAAATTAGTCCTTAAACTTTAGATTAAACCTATTTTCACCCCCTTTTTCACTTATTTATTCCAACTCCATCCGATTACCTCGATTTTTACTTAACAAATAAAATTAATACAAAATCAAGCCATAAATTATCAAAATTAATAGCAATTGATCTCATTTAATGGCCTAGATTAGTGTATAACTTATCAAATACCCCCAAACTTGATTGATTATTTGTTCTCAAACAAAAGAGAACTAAACTAATTTTTTTTTAAACAAACATGGTTAGGTAATTTGTCTTTGGTCTCAGGATGAATTACTTTAAAATTATATTGTTAGAATTAATTTCTATTTATCCAATGTAAAATCGACGTGTATGTGTATATGTGTGAAAATTCATGTCAACCATTATGAATTCCTAAAGTAATTCAAGGTTTGACCCTCAATGGTCGAATATTTCCTTTTTCACTCAAAAGATTCTCGTAAACTTATTCTTTTAACTATTTTCCCAATATGCGATCAAATGTTGAATTCATATACTAATCATAACTCTCTCTAGTTTATATATATTACATGCT
The DNA here is from genome assembly GCA_019097785.1 of Fraxinus excelsior. NCBI lineage: Eukaryota > Viridiplantae > Streptophyta > Magnoliopsida > Lamiales > Oleaceae > Fraxinus > Fraxinus excelsior. Next base: position 22,089,530 of record CM032635.1, on the reverse strand, counting down.
TAATCACCGAGTCATAAAGGCCACAAAGCAACATTTCAAAATGAGGAAACTTTTCTTTATATGATTAATGCAATATTCCTCATTAAATGGTCATTCCATAAATTAATTTTAACTTTAATTTGAATTTTTATTGCTTATTTATTTAGTCTCATTTATTAGAAAAATATTACAGCGTTTTCTATTTTTTTTTACCTTTTTAGGACTTTATATGCAAAATTCGAGACACGGTGATCTTACTCAATTTGATCCGAAAATTAAACGAGCATTCATGTCGAGAAGAAGAGAACAATTAGAAGCACGCCAAAAACAACAAACATAGCTAATGACATAACAGAATCAAAATCAATTTGCCATCGGGGGGAATGAAAAAGCAACACATCCAATTGCAGCAGCAGGGAATGAAAATGCTAGGTTGATAGGAGAGTATATGATTTCACTAGTTGAAGACAGATGTGATCAATATGTTCCAGAATGCACTACAATTCTTTGAGAGGGCTACTGAAAATCCCCATGCGCATATCTCAAGATTGTTGACATGTGTACAATAATCAAATATCTAGGGATTTCAAGTGAAGTAATTCGGCTGAGGCTTTTTCCTTACACTTTGAGAAATTCAGATAGGGAATGGTTGGATACTTTTTGACCTCATAGCATCACCAGCTAGAATAGTTTGAGCCATAAATTTCTAAACACCTAAAAGGATTTCCAAGTTGAGGGATGAACTACTATATTCTCTCAACTTGATTTGGAGTGTTACTATTAGGCTTGGGAAAGGTACAAGGGGTTGCTCTATCAATGCCCAAAGCATGGGCTGCAAAAATGTCTCCAAGTTCAATATTTGTACATTGGGCTAAATTGGCAAACATGGCTAATGTTGACTCTATATGTGATGGATCTGTTACAAAGAGGACAACAGATCAAGTTTATCAGATCATGGAAGATTTGACATTCACTAGTTCACTATGGCCAACAGAAAGAACACGTGTACATAAATTAGTTGGGATACATGAGGTGGAACCATTTACACCAATCTCAACGCAGTTGTCAGCTTTAGCTCAGAAAGTGGGGCAGATGAGTGCAATTTAAACAATCAGACCGAGATGTAAGCATTGTGGAGAGAACCATGAGAGTGTAGATTCTATAATAGACGAGACACCTATAGGTGATATAGAGATGGCGAATGTAGAGAAATGTATCATGGATGACTTTAACCCCGAACCATCAAGTCGAGATCCAACATTTCTCCAATTGAGAAACTCATAAGTGTACCTATAAGTTGAAATGGCACCAAAGTATTCCAAGTCGAAAATGATATGCTGAAGAACTAGGTAGGGAAAAGGTCGAGTTTATTAGATAGAACCTAGATATATTTGCATGGAGGTATGAAGTCATGTTAGAGATTGATCCAAAGGTATCGTGACTTGCCTTGAAAGTTGATCCTAAGTTTCATGTCCACAAGCAAAAAAGGAAACCCATCCCTCAATTCGGAGATACCCAATCTTATAAAAAAGGAGGTTGACAAGTTGGTTTAAATGAATTCATCCAGGAAGCACACTATTCGAGATGGATAGCTAATATAGTTCTTGTCTGTAAGCCTAATGAAGAATGGTGAGTATGCATTGACTTCTCAAACTTGAACAATGAATATCCGCATAATGGCTTTCACCTATCTCATATTGATCAACTAGTTGATGCGATAATGAGACATCTTTTTAAGCTTCATACATGCTTACTCAGGTTATAATAAGATTCTCGTGTAAGGGCCGAATGAAGAGCACATATTCTTCATTATAGATCGAGATCTCTACTGCTATAACGTAATACTCTTCGATCATATGAATTCTAAGTCCACTTATTAGGGGTTGGTTAACCGAATGTTCAATGATCATATTGGAAAAACTATAAAGGTATATGTGGATGCTATGCTAGTAAAAAGCCCAAAGATAAGCGAATACATAGCCTACTTCAGAGCCCATTCATCATTCTATCTCAAAGAAAAGCAAATACATAGCCACTTCAAAGCCCATTTAACATTCTATGAGACTATCGGATGAAGCTCAACTTGTAGAAGTGCACAGTTTGGGGTTCCTGGTTAATGAAAGAGGGAATCAAGGCCAATTCGAAAAAAATTAGAGCTATCTTGGAGGTGAAGTCTTCACAAAAGCCAAAGGAGGTACATAGCTTATATGGAAGGATAGTGGCCATCAATCACTTTATTTTGAAGACGGAAAAATGTCTCCCTTTCATCAATATACACAATGGAGGAAAGAAGTTTTAATGGACTCCGAAGTGTGAAGAAGCCTTCATGAACATGAAGGAACACCTCCGTTAAGCTCTACTATTGTCCAAATCAGTGCAATGAGAAGTCTTGCAAATCTACTTTCCATCTAGTCACGAGCCGCTAACTTGTCCGAACTAAAGGGATAAAGTAGTTGTCGATCTATTATGTGAGTAAAGCCCTTCAAGATGTTGAGATAAGATATCTGAACATCAATAAATGATGTTGAGATAAGATGTCCAAACATCAATAAATAGGCTTTCGCCTTGATCACATCGTCCAGGAAATTAAGGCCATATTTTTAGGCCTACACTATTGAGGTATTGATTAAATGCTATTGAATTAGGATATTTTTTGTTACTTTTAATTAATTATAGCCTAATCTAGTGTATTTATCGTTTGTTAGGAGAAGCTCAATGAATTGAAGTGAAATTGAAATCAAGGAACAAAAAAAATCAACAAAAAACTAGGATTTCCTAGTTGGGTGACCAAATTGTAATTATCCAAAAATTGATTCGGACCAAAAGAAGTTGATTGACAATTATACGGGATCAATTGAGTGAAATTAGCATGAGAAAGGGACTTAACATGAAAACAGAATCAAACCATTTCACTTGTGAACCAAACCAAGTCAAATCATATTTTGCTCTTTAATTTGATTTTGAAACACGATTTACCTAATGACATAAAATTAACACATTTCAAACAAGTTTAAACGTAAATATTAATTTAAAATCTCGATATAATTAATAGATTAAAAATTGTAAACATAAATATATTATGTATTAATATTACAAGCCGAAGTTTTAAAATCGTGCTACTAATTGGGTTAATTTTCACTCCCAATTCAAACCATCCTTAACTTTTGTGCTCTTTTTGTAAGTGTTATGCCCTAAATCCAATCAACTTTGGATATAAACACTTTTAATGTATATATATAATCGATGCATATTTATGGCAATATCTATTATCTAATTGAATTAATATTCTAATTAATTAAATAATAGAATCCGTAGATTCAAGTTTTGGTGATTTGTTAATCACAAGGAGTTGTGATTGTGAGATACAAATTACTTATTACCGAATCTTAAATCGTCCGTGATCGTATGTAATAACGAAATATGAATATCGTTATTACGGATAGACCATCACGTGTGGTATTTCATACTTATAGAGTAAATAGTTGATCTCACAAGTTAAAGTGTGGTGACACTTGAATGAACACGTGAATGTTTTGTTATAGAACAAAATACTGGATACTCGCTGAGAGATTCTACATGGAAAACTATTTGAGTGTAAGTGGTTAATCTCTAACGTTCGATAGTGGAATTGGTCATTTGACTTAAGAACATCATAGTGCCTCATATGAGGACAGTCATACTTTGGTGATGTCGGATGTTACTCTGTTAAGGGTCGCTAATACGACATCTTTCGAGTATTTCAAGAATCATATGAAGGTTGTGAATGATCAATAGAAAATTCGTCACTCTTAGATAGTAAAAGATTATGATCTACATTTCATCCAGTTAAGTTGATAATGAAATCTTTGGCCAATGAAATTTTTAATCTTCCATATAAGTCGAAAATAAGTTTTCGACTTACATTGACTTAACAGTATGATAAAATATATGATCGATAATTGAGATTGACACATATCCATATCTCGTAATTGATCAGATCATACTGACAAAGGGATTATAGTTTCACGATAAACAAACAAGTTTGGTTTTGTTACACCATTTGACATTTTTCCATCACATGTATTGTCATTAAACATTGCTAGATGTCAATCTGGGACGACAAATGTGAATTAGTGATAAATTAAAAGGGGTGTTTTAATTTATCGATTTTGATTAGATCAAAAAAAATTTCATGTCGTTAGATATCGTGATTGTGAAGCTAATAGGCCACACACAAAATAGAACCAGAAGAATGAGATTTACCAATTAATTAATTGACAAGTGTTGGATAATTAATTAATTGTGTTGCTTATTAATAGGCCCGAATTAATTAATTGGATTAATTAATTCATGGACCGAATTTAATTAATCTGATTAATTAAATGTTGGATCGGGTTAAGTTAAGAGATGAGCCAAACCCGTTTGGACTTGTATTAATAGATTGTTAGGGTTTGAAAAACTAGAGAGAATTTTCATTATTTTTGCTAGTACGAGAAAAGAAAATCCTAACTGTCATTCTTGTTCTCTGTGTGGATCACCATTGAAAGCTGGACAATTGGACAGCTTGGATTGCATATCGTGATCATTCGAGTTCGATAGTCAGCAAAAGAGTTTGTAGAATTCATCAAATGTACAATTCTTATCACAGTTTTTATCTAAACATAAAGCAGATCATTATTTGGGAATCCAAAATTGTTTATTTCCGATGTGCATGTTTAAGTAGATTCCCAAGAGTTTTAATCATGCCCCGTAAATGCAAACTCCAAACATCTAAGCATGCCATGCAAGATTTTTTATATTAAGTATTTATTTATTTTTTCTTTCTGAACAATTTATTATTGAATACTGACCTGTCTTTCTTAATAATATAATTAAATATTAAGTTGATAAAATGAAGTTATGAAATATATCCTTTATTCTCTCTTGGCCCCAAATGTTACTTTTGTTGATTTGATGGGACTCCATATCCAAATCCATTCATGCACATATCTTTTACTAGTAATTTATTCAAGAATAGTGTCATCGTACATGCATTCTATATCTTAGAAGCTCTTATCAAAAGAGAGTGCACACTTTTGCTTTCACATTGTGATAATATAATTTGTTATAATCTTTAAAAAATTTCTAAATAAAATTTAAAGTCGCGCCTTTTAAGTGAAGCGACTTTTGGTACCCATGATAAAAGTTCATTTATTGGGACATAATATATTATATTCTCATTTTTAATCAAATCTTAAATTGTTTAGTACAATTAATTTGCATTTTGTGCCATGAAATTAGGTAGCAAACCGAAGATGAGTCGACTACCAATACAACTTGAATTCCTTTTTTATATCATTCTGAACGAACTCAAATTAACGATAACCCATACAAGGAAAGAGATAGGTCTATTCCTAATTGAACTATTTTTACTCAAAGAAAGGCTTCATCCATCTCAAGCTATCAGAATATAGAAAATGCATAAGTAGATCATTTTGAAGACTGGACTGTCTTCTTTCAAAAGAAACACCAAATGGAAGGCTTACACGACCGGGAATGTAGCTAGACCTCACATCTTTTTACCGCTCTGTGGGTACAATCGAGAAACCTCTCCAAGTATGCTAAAGTAATTTTTATATTTCTAAGAACTTTCTTTACAAAGTTATTATTGATAATTTAAGCATTGGAATGCTCCTGACAGAGTTATTCGCATATCTTCATTGCATATATGGTTCCCCAATAATAAAAGGCAAAAAATAAAAAGGAAAATCTTAGGAGAGCTTATTTCTCATACACCAAGAATTATAATTTAGAGGACCTTATTTCTCAAAACAAGTGAACTCATCTGACCATAAAAACATGCAACTTGCAATTACATCAACTCGTTCCGACCAAAAAAAAAAAGAAGCGTCAAAATTGTATTGGAGAAATAGTTAAGATGACAACAAATCTCAACTCCATTTTTCAATTAGACGACATTTAAATTATGATTTAAATATTTATATTTTCGAACTTTCATTGCCAAATAAAATGGAACTTTTATTTTAGTCAAGTCACTTTACCAACTAGTTACAAAAAAATGGATTACTACATATTCGGTGGAATATGCCTACAATTAAGTACGTGGATTCTCTGAATTTGAATCATTTTTGGTAAAAGCAAAAAGAATATAAAAGTTGATAAATAAGTGACGTCAATTTCAACAACTATACGCGATTCTAAAACACAAAAATTTGATGGTCAATTTGGATAAGTCTCTGTTCGTATAATCTAGATAAAGAGGTGATATTCTATTTATTAGTACGGAAAAATGACTTTTTTCTATACATTGAGTTGACATAATTCGTCTATGTTAAATAACAATGTAGGTAATACCATTAGTGGCATTAAATTATAAGTTCAAGTAAATAAATTATTAAATTTAACTTTAATTGAATATATCACATAATGTTATATACATTGATGTTAGATATCATTATTCTTTATATACTTGATTTAATCATATTCAGCATTTGGTGCGATTATTATCAAATTTAAATTAATTCAATCAACTTTCATGGTTTATTAAAATAATCCAATGTAGGAACATGGGTCAAAGATAAAATAGAATCATTTCCTGTTTTAACAGAAATTCTTTCAAAATTCATTTTCAACAACACATTTTTCAATAAAATAATATTTTTCAACACATCAATAATTTTTCCTTAATAATATTCATCAAACACGTCATCAATCAAGCAGACAATCAAAATAATCAACTTTAATCCTTCCTTTCATGTAAAATTTGCAAAACGAAAATCAAGAAAAAAAAACCCAAATAAAAATTCTAAACAAAGAACAAGAACACATAAATTTGATTAGCCTATTAGTATTTATTAAAACTAGATTTTTAGTAAATTTTGATAAAAGTTGATGAAATAAATAGGGACTTACAAAATAATTATAAAATTTTGAAATAAATAATATTTTTATTTATGAAAATAAAAAATAAGTAGGGAAGAGTTCATTTAAAGAAAATTAAGTTATTTTTTCTTAGAAGTAAAAAAAGTAAGGTATTCAAGTACAAAGCTTTATTTATTTAATTTTTTTTTACTAAGCTTCTTAGAGAAAGTAGCTTTTTACTAAAACTTAATAAGTTAATTCATTAAATAATTTTTATTAATTGAAGTTAAAACAAGATTTATTTATTATTATTTTTTGAATACGACGAGTGTAATTAACTCATTAAATAAGCACCTTTAGATCTTAGTTTTTGGTTTGATCTTAAGTGCTTTTGAACGTTTTGATGCGTGTTTTGGTGTTGTTTTGTAGCTAAGCAATTTGGTTCAAAATAGAGAGTTTTGAAGCTTGTAATAGAGTTATGGTGATGCTCATGGAAGGAGGCATGTCTTGGAGGAGGAGTGATGAAGAAAGAAGTCAAAGGGATCAAATATAGGCAAACAAAGTTGTAGCCATTTGAATCAGCTTTTCCAAGCATCTTGAATCACCTCAATCGGATATCAGACGAAAACGTTATGATCAAAATAGTGAAAGACGTGCAGAGCAGAAACGGGGACAACGCGACGCCAGCCGCAAGAAGGAAAAACAACATAGAAGTTGGCGTCCCGTCCATCTGATCGGAGCGACGCCAGCTGCAAGAAGGAAGAACAACATAGAAGTTGGCGTCCCGTCCATCTGATCGGAGCGTCACGACCTCAAATCTGGGCGTCGCGATGCCGATTACCGGGTAAAAAGAAATTTTGATTTTTTAAAAGGAATCCGGCCCAATCCACCTCCAACTCGTCTTGCAAACTTGGGGAACTATAAATACACTTTTGGAAGACCTAAAAGAGAACTTTGGACGGTTAGGAGAGGCAAGGAAGCATAAGGCAAAATTCTTGAAGAAATCCATCGCAGAAGGGAAGATTGACACAAGTTGGAGAAGAAATTAAGCAGCGACAATCAGTTTTTCTAAACTCGTCTTTTTTTTTTTTCATGTTTTTCATGTTAAACTCCATGTTGTCAATTATAATTATGAGGAACTAATACTTTAGATCTAGGGTTTGATGTAATCGACGTAAAACATGTTTTAATTCCTAATTATCTAGCTCTTTTGGATTTTCTATCAATTTATTTATGTTGTTTGAGTTTAATGTTTTCAATTACTTGGCAACTAGTTGAATGAATTGATGCGTGAATTTCGACACTCGAGAGAAGAAATTTTAAGCGTGATCATAAATAACATAACCTAGATTTCGTGGGTTTCGAGAGAAAGTATGGGTCTTTGAGGCTTGTTTGAATTAAGAACCACGTGCATTATAATTTCTATATATTTAATTCGGAATAGTGATATTGAAATTAAATCGTAGAAATAAATTCTAACCGGCATCGAGAGAGGGGATATGATTAAATTCGGATTCTTGCCTATAAATTAAGAGTCTAATTGAGTTAGTAATTTTAGGTTGAAAAATATTGTCGAAAGTGCGATGAAATCATTCCCTAGAATTTTATAATCTGATAACTTCGTTAAATTTTGCATTTGTTTAATTATCAATTTTAGTTTATCATTATTAGATAAAAATCATAACATCATCCCATTTTGTTTGTCCAAATAAAGTGGAAACTACATAATTATAGTATTCAGTAGTTATCAACATCAATCCCTGTGGGTTCGATATTTTAATTTCATCACTATACTACAAAAGTTGATATCGTACACTTGCGACATAAATTCACGTTATAGAAAACGCGTGATATAATACTAACATAAGATATACTTCATAAAAAAGTAAATATTTTATTGAAAAGTAAGAAAAAAATTGAATTATCTAACCATTTTTGTAAACAAAAAGTAAATTACTTTGAAGTAAAAATAGGTAACTATTAAATTTATAAATATATTAATCTAATGTTAAAAATTAAGTTATTTTGTAACTATTGTAAGAATTACTTTAATTAAAGTATTTTTACTTTAAAGTAAGGAAAAGTAATTAACCTTGTTTAATTGTTATAAAAAAAAGTTACTTCTTATAAATATTAAACAAAACACCAACCGACGTGCTTTAACTATACATTATAATCGACAAATATCGTCTAATCTTTCCTTAATCCTATCTCTCTTGATTTTATCTTTCCGAATCAAATATGATATACCAAACACAATCTCAAGCTCTTCTACAAATATTACTTTTGTATAAGGTTTCTCTCTAATTTCAGTATATTTCAAGATTATCAATGAACTGGTAAACTTTCACTTAGTTATTAAAACTTGTGCTCATGTCACGTTATTGGTGAAAATATAAATTTAGTTCGTAGGTTGCCGATATAAAAAATAAAAAATAATAATATATATATATATATATTTATGTCTAACTAAAAGTTTGGAAATGCCGTACATCTACCAACAGGATCCTCTGTAAGATGCATTGATTTATAGTAACAAGATTTGCTGCTGTGGATTATAAGTCCAAATACACACATTGCATGAAATAAATTATATATACAGTACATCTAATTCGAAAAGCTGATGAGCCTTAAAAAACCTAAGATTAGAACTCGAAAATTAAGTTCAGGGTTTTTGCTAATCATCAACTGCCAAATTACATACAAAGCACTGACAACACCAACAAAAAAAAGAAAAACAAAAAAAAAAAAAACCCTCAAAAAGCTATCTTTATTTTACTTCTTACATGGAGTAGAAAATGTGGTAGGTCGAACTTGACAATGATCGAGTAACATTGATTCTTTTGTTGAAATTTGAATGCATGGCTGAGTGTGCATGTCGGGAAAGGGGGTGGACAGGGGAGTTGAAGATTTTTGTTTATCGTTAATGACGATTAATTAGTACAGTTGAATGGATGCTAAGATTTGACATAAACGAGCTAATCTTTGTTGCAGATCAATAAACTCTACTGTTAGCCGGTTTGTGTCTCTTTGAACGAAATGGTACTCATTTGTGATCATACACAACCGGATTTTTAATTTCCGGTTCTCGGTTTTTAGAGAGAGTGCTTCATTTTCAAGGTTCATTAGGTGCCTCTTTTTCCGCCAACGTGATCGCCTGGCTGATTCCTGGTTTGATATCATTCGTCTGCGCTTTCTTTCTTCAATTGAATAGACTGATCGAGTTGTCTCTAGACTGGACGTCGTTTGGACTGGTTGTTGTTCTGATTGGAAAAGTGAAAAGAGTTCTTGGATTTCGCCATTAGAGAAAACATATTCAAGAACCGGGGGTTGGTATTGGACCTGCTCTTGAGAAAGCATCGTGATTGGAAGAATTTCTTTTGAGAAACCGGTTTAAGTGAGCGGGGGGAGGAGAGGAGAGGAAAAGGGGAGAAGTGAGGTGAAGGAGAGGGTTATTTATGGAGGACGAAGGGTGACATGTGGGATCCATTCAATATTTGAACTTTCAAAAAGAAGATTCTTTGTATCTCTTGGATAAAAAAAAGGAAGAAAAGGTTAATATAAAATTGGTGATTATTTAAAGTTGCATAAATAATATATGCTAAAAATTAATGTTGAATTAAGGTTTATGAAAACAACAAATACTTGAGTTTTTGTTTTAACAAATTTGAGGTGGTTACAATTTTTTACATTTTTGTAGGTTTAGTTTACATGAATAATTTATTTAATCTACTTGAAGATATAATTTAGATAGATCTTTAACAATGTGCCATACTAGTCAGCTGTGATCTTATATCCTCAATGGATATGATAAAATCTTTCCACTGACTTGACAAGAGAAGTCTAATTATGATTTTTTAAAACAATCATAACTCAAAAAACCATAACTAGGTTTTCTTGTCACATGACCAGTGAAAAGTTGTTATTCTATCCACTGTGAGTAGAGTAGAAGATCAATTCCACCATATTAGTATTTCAATTACATAGCATATTTGCATATTTGATTTTGTTAATTTACGTTACAACTTGATTTGAACTTATAACTTTTGTAATATTGACAATCATAACTTGTTTATTTCAAAGGGAGTGACTCAATATTTCATAAAACTTATAACTAAGAAATAAGAGAGGGGCTAAAGATGGAGTAAAATAATTGCCTTAAATGCTAGCTAGCAATACTGATCATTATTAAGAAAGCTAGTTAATTGTCATCATAGAAAGCTATTCACGAGAGATACCAAATACTGATCATTATTAAGAAAATGGGAAAAAAAAAAAAAAAAAAAAAAAATCGTATCTAATTTCTTGGAAAACCATGTTAAAAAATTTCATGACTTTTTTGTGGGAAAATACAGATCCCATGAAACAATTGTGTCAATACTTCGTGCGGGTTGTTGGATAGTCTTTGTCTGCTTTTAATAAGGTTGATCATGTAAATTCATTAGCTTAATCGTGAAGAATCAACAATAACCAAAATAACTAATCAAATTAAAAAAAAGCCAGCAAAGGCCAATTCCGGCCCGCCGAAGTCGTGTGGGTTACGAGTGTGGTAAAGCAAAACTTGGGTTAGTTTAAAGAAGCCACGTGGAATATGATATAATTCTCTCAAACTTTAAATTCCATTTCATGTGACTCAACACAAACCAATTGGCCAAACATGAAAGGATAATTTATGCTGCGGTCATTGTCTCGAGAGAAAGATCCTATGACACGTGCGTTTTATGGATACATTCCTAAGTAAGTGTTCACCTTGGTAAAGGGTAATGCCAAAGTTTTACCAATGTAAAATACGGACACTAACCCATCCTATCCATTCGAGTGTCATTTCTCTCTTACTCCCTAAGAAGACGAGTTAGAAGAAACTTGACATTTCCTATATCATTTTATATTATAGCAGTATTTATACTGTGTATTAATATTTGTACTGGATGACCCTATTATTTGGTATTATATAGAGGATATTAGTTAATATTTTATATATATAGAGATTGAGATATCCGTGAGATTTTCATTACGAACTTCTATTTTGCATATTTTAAGTGAAATGTGACAATGACGAGTGGACATAACTCTGTATGCATCATTTTTCTTCGTTATACTACACTTAGCCCCAGTTTGATGGATATTAAAATCAGATTTTTAGTAGAATTTGATAGAAGTTGATGAAATGTATAGTTGAAAAGTTGTGGATCCATAAATATGTAATTAAGATTAATTGTTGATTTTCACTTAGATTAAAATCTAAACTTTAATTCCTACCAAATATAAGCTTAATATCGAGTTAATTCTCGTAGGATGTTTGATATGCTCGACATTTTAATTTTACATGTAAATCCAAAACTTTTACTTGCCTCTTAACCATTCGTTCTTTAAAAAAATACTATTGCAAAATCTATTCTCCCAAAAATAAGTTCAAACAAACCCTAAAAATGTAACAAAGTTCCTCAGAGACTGGCTAGTAGCTACATCATAAAAATAAAGAATAAAGGGACACTGAATGTCCATATTTCAATCTCTCACTTTCGAAACATGAAGATTATTGAATTCAGTAAATGGTTTTTTGGTTATCATATTTATATTGTATGCATGTTATTTAATCTTGGGAAGCGAAAAGCAGACCTTGTCTTAGCATGTAGTGTTGCATTAGCACTATAAAAGCTAATGCAGAATATTCCTAATCAGTTATATATTTATTTTTTTTTTTAGGGGTTGGTATTTGTGGTAGTGAAGTCTTAATTGGAAGTTATTTCCTGTTTTGCTATGTTAGCAAGTTTTCTGTTATACACATGGGGGGGGGGGGGGGGGGGGGCATGTTTGTGTAGAACATTAATAGACAATACAATATACGAACTCATTATTTTATTTTATTTTTAACTGTCCAATATTATACTGTCAATATGACATGATACATGTGTATTATTTCACACGAGTACATAATGAACCATACTATAGTACTAAAATAATTAACATAATGGTTGACATAATGTCATATGACACTCTCATGAAACTGTTTAAAACACATGCATCTTTTTCATCAAATCACTTCCCGTCCCCTAGGATTCTAGTGCTGTTTTTGACATTATTCTTTTGACAAAACCTTTGCATAATTGTACAATAGAGAAAAAATTAACTTTTTTTTATTAATACATGTCGTCCTATTATATCCAACTAATGGGGTGTCACATGTAGTTTTTTATTCAAATATGGTTAATTTCTGTCTTTTTCGGCTTGCAGATTAACTCCTATTTCAAATTTGCAGCCCCATTATTCTCTCTTCATTGGACTTTTCTAAACCAGAAGTAGGCTTCATGTGCTCTAAGTAATTAATATAAGAAATAAACATGTAAAAGTTACTTCATTTGCATTTCTATAGCAAAGATTTAACCTAAAAAAGGAGCATCGGATGTTGGAGGTGGAATCTAAGTGCCTGCAAAATGTGTCTTTTTCTGCCTTTCTCTGCCAACAAATTCTATAAGTCCATAAAAGGAGGCACTTTGTAGATCTATGAAACCAAAAAAAGAATTGACGTTGGCATCTAGTTGTATTGAGCATATGGTTTTAACATGGATTACAAAAATAATCGAAACACTCGAAATATTAAGTAATTTGGAAGTTTGGATGAAAGCTAATTACATTGTGAACAGAGTTTACGGTAATAGAGAAGTGGGCATCCAGTTGATCAAGTAGACTGCAGTTCGAAAAGAATTTGCAGCCCCAATAACTCAAGAGGTTTATATCATAAAAGAATTCGAATCATCAAACACTAACTTGTGACTTTTATGACATTAATAAGAATTACAATGCAGAACGCTAAAGATAGCATGTGTTGACCTCAAAAATTCCTAGGATTCTATTGTCAACAGATCTCTAACTAAATCTTTGTCAACTTGTATGTTACATGCACACTCGAACAAAAATTATCATCACCGAGATCACATAGCTAGAAAAGAGACCACAACCCTTGATACTCCGATGGTCAAGTCAATAGCCTGTTCAAAATAATATGGGGGAATTGGGTGAAAGATGTAAGCGAGCAGATACTTGATTAGAGTTTACAGAAAAGCAAAATAGTGCCTTTTACCTTTACCTTTGTATCTGTATTTACAGAAAAGGAATTCTTACGGAGTAAGGCATTAGACGTGCAACTCTAATTTACATGTCATCTTCTTACTGGTTCGCTTGACTCATTATTTACTTATAATAGGTTTCCTTCCTTGAATTTGTTTCCTTGTGCAACTAACTTTCCTTGTCGAGACAGATCATGAAAGATTCTCCTTGATCTCCAAGGATTGCGTGTTGGTTTCCAAAAACTGATAAAGGTAGTTTCCTTATTCAAATATATGAGTACAAGTTCATATGTATGCTTTGTCACAGGCATTTGTCCAGAAAATGTTCATCTGTTCAGCGATGTTGTGCGAAGACGAGAGGGATGACAATAAGGGTGATCGTGAAGGCAAATAGCCTGATGAGAAAGTCGTTCAAAACTATTAAAAGCGACGTGGAATGAAATAAATTTTTTGAAGCCCAAATTTTGGAGTGGCATCCAGTCGCATAGACCCATGCCGAGAATTTGAGGTCCGGTTTGAGCTACTCTATACGGTTGCATAGAGCAATTTTTTGACCGTTGAAAGACCGAGTTTTACCCTTTTTGACCGTTTGTGTTCAAATTTTGGTGGCCTTTTTACCGTTTGAAAACCCCCAAGTAAACATGAATGTGATTAGGTAATAAAGTAGTGTGTAAAGTGTCGAACCTACGAGAACTACGTATTTTATTGAGCTATAGTTAATAATATTTGTAATCAAATGGCGCTAATAATTTGTAATAAGTCTATGGTCTATGCCTAATATTTGAATTTGTAATAATTTGGAATAAATTCATTTCTGCCTCTATTTTTCAATTCCCAGCCACTTCAGTCCTTGTGTAATTATGGGTCCATTTGGTACGGATTCTCCAAATTCTACAGTAAATCAATTCTCATTTTCAACCACACATTCTTCAATAAAATAATATTTTCCATCACATCAATAATTTTTTCTTCATTTTCAACCACACATTTCCCATCATATCACTATTCAAAATCAAATCTTTCCCAAAAAAATCTTTCCCAAACAAGCTATATATATATATATATATATGCCCAATTTATTTTTTCCAAAGTTACTGGCATTTTTTCTTTTGTTTCTCTCTAATTTTCTCTAGGAGTAGCAAAAAAGATCGTGGGCTCGGCTCGGGCTCGGTTGGGGGCATCGACTTGAGCCCGAGCTGACCCGTGTTCAGCTCGTATTAAAAAGTTTTCAAATTAAAGCCTGCACTGAATTTCATTTTTGCCTGCACAGCAAGCAGCTACAATAGCTGCGTGCACGCAAGCAACAGCCAACATGCACGCAACTAAAAAATGAGACTTTTTTACTTAAATTCGTACATGTAATTGTCTTGTCAAAATTTGAATTTTAAAATTAAATATAGTTAAAACGGATATAATTTTTTTGTCTATAAATACGAGAAAATTTTACAACTTCATATCAGTTTATCTCTAATTCTTTACGCAATATTTAGTATTCTACTCTCCAATTTCTTAACTCTTATTTTCAATTTACACATTTGGCTATATTCTTTACTATAATATTCAGTATTCTACTTTCCAGTTTCTTTTACTCTATTATTCAATATTCTTTACTATAATACTTACACATGGATTTTACTATTGATGAAATTAATCAGTTTAAAGGTAGTTCGAGTACTCCATCGGGGTACGATGCATCTCAAAATGTTCCAATTGATTTGGAAGGTATCGAAGAGAAAGAAGTAGTCGAGATTAAAAGGTCGAAAAAAGAGACTACGGATTGTTGACAACATATGACTCGTAAAATGGTATACTTGGAAAGAATGTTGCAATTATTGTGGTAAAGAACTTAGTTGGAAGCCCAATTCGAGCACATCACATTTAAATAGGCACATATTAAAAAGTTGTAAAGCGAAACTAGTCGGTCTTGATCCAAAACAAGCCGAATTAACATTTACCGGTTCTGGTTCTACTCTTTCCACTTTTGTATATTCACAGTAAATATTTCGTGAAAGATTGGCTACATACGTGGCTACAGCAAAGATGTCGCTAACGATGATCGAGTCAGAATACTTTACTTCTCTTGTGCAAGAATATCTCCAACCTTGGTATAATTCTTATTGTAGAAATACTCTTCGTTCGGATGCTATAAAATTATATAACAGAAGAAAACAAACTGCTATTGAAAGTGATGCAGTGGAAGCTTATAGGAAAGATAAAAGTCTCACAAAAAGAATCTCAATTAAGAGAAATTCAATAAAGTTTTATTTCTTTCAAAATTGAGTCTGTCTCAAGTGGCTTACAACATTTAAATAGCGAAAACCTAAGAAAATTCGGAAATATTACATAATAAATGGAAAAAAATTGATATTATGACGGATCTTGATTCTCCTAATCACCAGGGTCGTCCCTCAACAGATGGAATCGCAATCCGAATCTTACTGAATTAGATATTGCTAAATCAAATATTACCATAAACGGCAAAAACGCTTAATTGAGGGCCTAAATGACGGAATTCGCTCAAGATTTGACGTGCATCAGGGCCAAAGGCCTTGAGTTGTGATCATTGGCCCCTTTCCAATCGAATTGGGCTATCAATTTGTCAAAAACAGACAAATCTGAAGTTTCATGAAATTATTATTTTGCCTTCATCATTCTCTACGGGTTGAGAAAAACTCGTCCTCGAATTTGACGGGGAAGAAAGCTCATCATTATCAGAATTATCACCACAAAATGGAAGCTCTGGTGACAATCCATCTGGAGGCTCTTTTGGTAAGTCCTCATGAAACTCCTCTAGCAATAGCTGAACCCTGCGAGTGACCTCCTGCTCACTGTCAGCTAACTTTTCCACCAACACATACACTACTCCATATCCTGCCATATTTGTCTTGAACTTCACTATGGTCAGTAAATTGGTGACATCCCCAACTGTTTTTACTGAGCCTTTATCTGGAAGCAACACATTTTTCTTTCCCCCAACAATACACGTCGACTGGAAGATATCATTACGGAACCAGTCAGTGTTATTTTCTAGGGGAGTCAGAATAATCCGCCTCACCACCAACGCTTGACCCACATCACCAACCACAAACTCTTCCTCCTCTACTGTTTCTTCACACCTTTATTGTCAAATACATGCGGACCGTCGTAATCAAACTCTTCATCTTCTTTTGCTTTTTTAGTGTCTTCATTGTCAAATACAGATGGACCTACATAATCAAACTCTTCCTCCTCTGTTGCTTCTTCAATGTCTTCAATCGTGACATCCTGAATATTACGATCACGGTGTTGGACTTCCTCAATCGGAAACTGCCCACGATGACCACGACCTCCAGGTGTATGCTACAGCGACATAAGTGTAGTGACTTGCTGTATCGCAACTCCACTTGTTGACGCAGCCGTGCGATTTTATCACGTCTATATACCTCTTATACTAGGGCTTCACGAGTTTCTTGACGTCTCATTGACTGCATGGTGAAGGAACGACTTCGTCTCTGATACCAACTGGTGCAGTGAAAGCTTATAGGAAAGATAAAAGTCTCACAAAAACAATTTCAATTAAGAGAAATTCAGTAAAATTTTATTTCATTCAAAACTGAGTCTTCCTCAAATGGTTTACAACATTTAAATAGCGAAAACCTAAGAAAATTCGGAAATATTACATAATAATGGAAAAATATTATTTTTTTCCATAAATGGAAAAAAATTGATATTATGACAGATCTTGATTCTCCTAATCACTAGGGTCGTCCGCCAACAAATGGAATCGCAATCCGAATCTTATTGAATGAAATATTGCTAAATCAAATATTACCATAAATGGCAAAAAACACTTTATTGAGGGCCTAAATGACGGAATTCGCCCAAGATTTGATCATCTGCCCCTTTTCCAATCGAATTGGACTTTCAATTTGCTAAAAACGGACAAACCCGAAGTTCCATGAAATTATTATTTTACCTTCATCAGAAACTCTAAAAACTTTTAATTGTGTTATATTATTTACCTCTGATTTATGGACCGGTGTTACTAAAAAATGTTATATTGCTGTTACAGCTTATTACATTGATCACCTATGAATTATGCATAAAAGAATTATTGCATTCAGATATATAGAATATCCTCATAATACACTAATATATACATGATTTTAAAAGATATTATATGGTCTGTAAGAAATGGTTTAAATTTTTACTTTGATAATGTTAGTGTAAACAAAGTTGTTATCGAAAAATTTATTAATGATTTTAACCCTTTGTTTGAAGGTTTATTTTTTAATCAACGTTGTGTATGCCACATTATTAATTTGATTGTAAAAGATGGATTGAAACATATAAAATCATCTTTAGATAAAATTAGGTAAGTATTTAATTTTATTACTATATCACCAGCAAGAAAGCAAGCACTTAAAAGTTTATGTGCAGAGTATGGCTTAGAAGAAAAATCATTTGTCATTGATGAATCACATAGATGGAACTCTACATATCTTATGTTACACTCAAGTGAAAATTATGATAAAGTTATTTCAATGTATTATAATGGTAGGTATACATATGGACCCGAACATAGTTTGGAAGATTGGGAATGTTCTCTTGCATTTGTCGTGAAAAAATTCTGAAAACATTTTTTCGACGTTATAAAGGAATGTAGCGGTGTTTATTACCTTACATCTTCACTTGTTTTACAACACTTTTTCTATATTTCACATGCATTTAAAAAACATAGGAATTTGTCAATTTTTATTGATGTAATTTATTCTATGGAGGCAAAATCTCGTAAATATTGGGAAGAGATACCCTCTTTATTTTTATTAGCTTCGATGATGGACCATCGACTTAATTTAACTGGCACAAATGTTACTATAAATGGGATTTCAAATTTCATGAATGTAAAATTCTCACATGTGCATATAGAATCTATATTATGTGAAATGTATAACTATTACGCTAAAAAAGATGGTCAGGTTGTTCTACTTCCCAAAGTTATTTTTTAAGAAATATTTCAACAACAAATGTAGATAATCTATGGAATTATTTAAACACCAATACTAGTTTTCCCTAATTTGGTTATAGTTCGTCAATATCTAGAGCAATAGATGTCAGTGGTACAAATTTTGAAATTTCCTTTGAATTAGCTAAGTATATGTGCGTGAACATGTGTAGTATGTTAAAACCACAAAAATTACAGGAATTTAGTCTTTTATCATGGTGAAGGTGTAACGAAAGGTAGTATCCAATTATAACAAAAATTGTTCGCGATCTACTAACACCTCCGGTGTCTACGGTAGCATCAGAGACTGCATTTAGTTTAACTGGTCGAGTTTTATGTAACGAATGATCAAAACTAAAAGAAGATATATTGTATGCTTTAATATGTACGAAGGATTGTGAATATACGAAATTACGTCTTCAAGAACAAGTCGACAATATAATGGCCGAAGAGTTACAACGGATTCAAGCATAAGATATTGTAAGTTTTCAAATTGATTAGTTTCAAAAAATACGTAATTTTTAATTTTTTTTATTTCAAGAAAAATTGTACACAAAATATTTTATTCGTGTACAATTTTAACTCCGCATATGATAATTGTAGCCAGTCTCAATCCCCGATAAATGAGGAGAGTTTAAACTTTTATAATTTATTTAATTTATAAAACTATACAAATTTTAAATTCTTTAAGTAAAAAATGTAGACTTTACACACACACAAAAACCCGAGCCGGCTCGGTCCGCTAAGGCTCGGGCCAAGCCTCATTTTTTTGGCTTGGCCCGGCTCGGGGCTAAACAAACTGGAGCCGAGTCCGAGCTTTTTTTTTTCCGACTCAGCTCATTGACATAACTTTCTCTTTTTCTGCCTTTTTTTTCTTTTTGCGTCCGTGTGTGTGTGTGTGTGTGTGTATGTGTGTGTATATATATATATAACTTAATTCCTTCTTGTGTCCATGTGTGTGTACATATATTATATATAAATAACCTAATTCACCAATAATTTAATACACCTAAAAGTCCAAATTGAGGTCCAATTAATTCCAATGCTCAATTAATTTAATGCTTGCTTCCAAGTCCCCAATTCTTTCATCTAATGCAAGTTGGTTCTTATACTTTAGATTTTTGCCATTTTTTGCTTCCTTCTTCAATTTATTTTCCATTCAAAGAGTTTTACCTATTAAACATAAAATAAAACAATTTAGAATATATTTTATTAAAAGAAATATCAATTGTCGTTATTTTGGGTCCCAAATAAGTGTAAAAATTACACTTATCAAATACCCCTAAACTTAAACATTTATTTGTCCCTAAATAAAATTATAATCCAAATAACAACAAATACACATGCATGCAAAAAATATTTGGTTAGACAATCTAATTTTTTACCTCAATATTTGAAATTATAGTACTAAATCTATAAACTGTTTCAAAGTTACAATATCAAACCAATATCTATTTTTCCAATGCAAAATCGACTTGTGTTTGTGAAGAATTAAGTAGGTAATCATGAATTTACAAGTTGGTTCAATTCCTAACCCTCTATGGTCAAATATATCATTTCACCTCTCATATGATTCACACATCCTCAAACTTGTTCTTTTTTAACTCTTTTCCGAGTGTGTAATCTAAGGTTGAAATTTTCATTACTATCCTCACCTTCTCTAGCTTAGGTGGACTCTACTAATTGCAAGTCAACACATCAATAACTAAGGATTCTCCGATTCTTTGATTGTTTAGACGTCCAAGACTCAATTATATTAATTATCCTTTATCAAAAGTCAAATTCACTTAAATAAGTGTTTGGAGTTTAACAAAGGCATTTAGTGCTTTTTTATGCAATTGGCTTTTTTTTTTGTTTTTAAATTTCCAAATGTATTTTTTTTTTCTCCCCCTTAAATTTTCTAAATGACCCATGTAACATGCTTTAGGCTGATGACTCCCAAATTAGATGACTTTAGGGCCCCAGGTTTTAAACACCTTTACAGGCTTAATAACTCAAGTAAAAAATGCCTCGAATAGAATTTTTACATTTTAAAATAAATTATGCATTGATCTATGCAATGCCCCCTTATCAAACACCTATTCAAGCAAACCGACTTCCAATTTAAGATTTTCGTCAAATTTTATCTCGTTAATCTAAGACAATCCACACAAAAAATTTCACATATGGAATCCCTGTCCACATCCCTATCTTCCCACAATAGCAAAATCATCCCCAAACTACTAAATTTGGTTTAAGATAAGTAATTTAATATGATTTTGGTAAAGCAACTATGTTCATTCTATCAACCTATCCAACATATGAATCAACTCATAATATCATGCTATCTAACTTAATTCTAGTGCACATATAATATAAAGTTCTGCAAGGTTAAGTTTCAATTAGTCTAGCATGCAACCTATCCACAGTTCATAAATCAACACCAAATCTCAAATTTAATCATCATTACCGACCAGACTATCTAATCAACACAAACACACAAACTAAAATATTAAAATATTAAAAAAAAATTTGGTGTTGAAATTTTCATTTTTTTAATTTTTTTGTATTATATATTATAGCAATAACAAAAAAAAACACACACACACGCACACACAAACACTGAAATACACACAAAAAGTAAAAATTCAAAATTTTTCCCACACCTAAACTTAGAATTGGCATTGTCCTCAATGTCATAATGCATAAATAAGAATATAAGGGGATCTGGAAGAAAAGGAAGAAGGTACTTCCCAAATTTTCCTGATAAAGGTGCGAGACACTGTGTGTAACAGCTAGACAATCTTTTTTATCATACTTCACCCGTAGTCTATGTTGGTTTGAGTATTTTTGCGACGTCATGTTCCTGCACATATCGTTTAAATCAAACATTAAAGATAAAATAACCTAGAACATGTGTTACTTAGCCCAAACAATCGAAACAACCAACAATAAATTCAATGATTATCGAAAAACATGATAGGATGGCGGTACCCTATAAATTGAAACATGCCTAAAACTAATGCAACATATTGATCAAGAATAAAACTACGTGCAATGAAATACGAAAAACAAAATAAATAAAAGGATTAGAAAATTGGGTTGCTTGCCAATAAGCACTGAATTTATAGTCTTTAGCTAGACTTGGCAGTTTGATCATAGTGGCTCATGCTGGAATTTTGCAATCTTACACTCCTTGCAATTTCTAGCCTTGCATCCTCTTTTTGCCCTCTAAACTTTAAACTTTCCCTTCTCATCTCGTCCAAAGCTCACTAGACGTTTAGGTTTTATCTCATATAACCATTGTTGAACGTCTTTAGTAATAGATTTGGCTTCCTCCAGGACTAAAGATCTCACGTGTGTCCTCCACCTTCACAATCATCTCACCTTTCTCCATGTCAATCAACATTCGACTCGTTGCTAAAAAGGGTTGACCTAAGATAATTGGCATATCGTGATCATCTTTGAGGTCTACAACAAGAAAGTCAATTGGGAATATCAGCTTCCCAACTTTGATGAGCACATCCTCAACCTTGCCCCATGGGTATCTAATGCTCTTATCTCCCAGTTGTAGCGTCACATTCAATCATTTAACTTTCCCAATTCATAGTCTCCTAAAAGTAGATAAAGGCATCAAATTTACACTTGCACATGTATCATATAAAGTATTAATTCTACATGAATTTTGAAGTATGTGCCTTAGTGATTTTTGCTAAAGGCTCGACCTCGACCCACTTAGTGAAGTAATCAATGGCGACAATTGCATAATTTGAACCTCCATTTCCCTTTTACCTCGGCCCTATCAGATCGACCCCCCATTTTGCAAAGGGCTACGGACTGGATACTACTATTAGTTCTTGTGATGGTTGTCTCTAAATGGAGGAAAAGTGTTAGCACTTGTTACATTTCTTAAGAAAAGGGCATCATTTTTCAGGGTTGGCCAATAGTAGCCTTGTCTCGGCACTTTATGGGCCAGTGCTAGGCCTCCGGTGTGGTTACCACATATTCTTTCCTGGATTTCTCTCAGCATGTAATATGCCTCTTCTTCCCCCCGTGCATCTCAGTATGGACGATGAAAACCCTTTCTTATATAAAACTTCGTCCTTGAGCACATAATGGCTAGCGTTGTGTTTGAGTTTATGGGCCTCTTCCTTATTTTCTGGCAACGTGTGGTCTTGGAGATATGCTATGATGGGCCGCATCCATTAGGGGGTTTTTCCAATCGACATCACTTCCTTCATTTTAGTTGTAGAGAGCCTAATGAGGTATTCCATAGGTAAGAACTTCAGCAACTCTGAGTCTTTGCTACTTGTGAACTTTGAAAGGGTGTCTACGTGTAGGTTTTCAGCCCTTGGGACTTGGGTTAACTTAAACTTGTCGAAGCAAGGAATCAGTTCCATCACCTTCTTCAGGTATGTAGCCATGCTTTTGTCTTTGGCTGCAAAATTGCTATTGACTTGGCTTACGACGAGCTGTGAATCACTTTTACTTGCATCTCCTTGGTTGACCTGAGACCTGCTAAGAATGCCTCGTACTTAGCGACGTTGTTGAAAGTTTTGAAACTTAACCGTACTGTATAGTTAAGCTTGTCGTCTCCCAAACTAGTTTATTCAGTGGACCTATCTACAAATAGTGTCCATGTTGGAGGGTATGTTGGTTCCATTTCGACATTGAGGTCTGTTGCCTCTGTGAACTCGACGATAAAATCTGCTACTGCTAGCCCTTTATTGTGGTTATAGGTTGATATGTGATGTCGAACTCACTCAATTCTATGGCCCATTTCATAAGTCTCCCAGATGTGTCTTGGTTTTTGGAGCACTTGTTTAAGGGGGAGGCTTGTTAGAACTTGTATGCAGTGGATTTGGAAACAAGGCCTTAGTTTTCATGAAGCGATCATGACGGATAGAGCGAATTTTTCCACGTTCGTGTAACGGGTCTTCGCTGGTAGGAGGGCTTTGCTAACATAGTAGAGGGAGGTGAATAGGTATTTTATGCGGAATTAAAATTATTAATTAATTAGTAACAAGTCACCAATTAATTGTCTCTAGGTGTTTATTCAATCAAGTCAATTAATCATATGTTTAAATATCGCAGTTCATATAAACATTAAGTAAAGCAGTAAAAAACATAAAAATAATAATAGAGAAACCCCAACTAGGTAAAAACTCCGGGCATTTTACGTGTCAACAATACACTATAAACGATTTGTGACTTACAGTCTACCAGACTAGACGACGAAATGTACTAACTGATCTCCTAACTGCAATTTCGATAGCTTTCCTGAATTCTGTGCTCCTGCACCAATTCCATCTGCAATTTTCAAAGTTCTCCTGGATTCTGCCCTCATGCAGCAACTCCTAGGTTTGTGGAATCGTTTATCTCATGTAGAACACGAAGAACATCTCGTTCTTCACCAACTGGAACTTCAGTTACCTTCCTTGATCTTCAACAACTCTGACGATATGTAGGAAGAAGTGATTTGGTAATTGGATTAAGAATATGATGTTTTTCTCACTACCAAGAATGATTCTTAAAGAAACATGAAGGTTGAAAACTCTAAAGATTAAGAGAATATGAAAGGACAGTGTTTGCTCAATGTTCAACCTTAAGAATTCCAATTCTTTGGCTCTAGACTATATATAGGTAGGGTAGAAAACAAATGGGCTGGAAAAAACGCTTTTAAAACGCGAAATAAAAAATTTCCATATAACCCTGTCACTCAAGTGAGAGCTCAACGATAGTTGATCGACAGTGTGTTGCTCAAGTGAAGGAGTGACGACGGTCTAGCAACGATGTTTCTGCTTTTGTAGCTCGAGCCAACCCTTAGCGACAGTCTAGAGAAAATTCGCGTCGGTTTCTTCCTTGTTCCAAACTCGAAACCTTAGACCTATTTAACTAAGTTTTAAACAAATTGCTCGTTACTCCTTAAAGTTTTACACTCTATCAATTTAAGTCATTTTGTTCACAGTTTGCCAATTACAAAATCAACTAAAACCTAACAATATCAATACAAGAACAAACTCTTGAATCTTCAAAGAATAATATAGGAATGTTATAGAGAAGAGGAGACAATGAACAACCACCCGAAATTTCATGTATAGACTGGGTATTTATAGAAGAGGCTAATTAGATTGAATGGGCTAGAAAACACTTCAAAATAGTAAATTAGGATTTTTTTGATCGACTGTTGCTCGAGTGATAGGCTAGTGATAGTCAAATTTAGTTGAATTAGTGGAAATAAAATGTGATGTTAGTTGAGGATTTTTAGCTATTTTTGGTTTGTTTTTAAGCCTATAAATAGGCATTCTTAGTTATGGAATAAATGTAAGAACGAACCAGTATTTCTCTGCATTTTCTATGTTGTAGTTCTCTGCACATTTTCTATTTCTTTGCCTTTGCTTCACTAAATTTCCAACATTTGTGTATCAAAGCCTCGTTATTTCATAATTAGGTATAGAACTCATGGCGACTAATGGCAATTTCGTGAATGTTTCTCAACCTTCAATTCCAATCAAGGGAAAATGCTATAGATTCTAGAGCATTAAAATGAAGACTTTGTTTATGCCTCAAGATCTTTGGGACTTGGTTGAGAATAGATATCCTAATCCAAATGATGAGACGAGGTTGAAAGAAAATATGAAGAAGGACTCTAAGGCATTATTCTTCATTCAGCAATCAATTCACAATAATATTTTGTCAAAAATTGCATTAGTAAATATAGCAAAAGAAGCTTGGACAATATTGCAGAAGCCGAAAAGGTAATCATAGTGAAACTTCAATCTCTTTGCCATGATTTTAAAACTCTACATATGAAAAGTGGAGATATGTACACGATTTCTTTTCTATAGTTTTTGCAATCGCAAACCAAATGAGGTCATTCGGATATGAGTTATTGATCAAACTATAGTTGCAAAAGTTTTGAGAAGCTCTAAAGTTTGATTATGTGGTTTCGAACATTGAAGAGTCCAAAGATTTATCTACATATACATTTGATGAATTAATAGGATCTTTGCACTCTCATGAAGAAAGAATGAACAAAGCAAATGAGGGAACTGAAGAGAAAGCATTTCAAGTGATGGGTCATCCGATCAGTCAAGAGAGGAAGCTAGTAGAGGAAGTGGAATAGGAGGATTCTGTGGTAGAGGTGGTTATGGTAGTAGAGGTGATTATGATAGCAGAGGTTGTTATGAATTAATTGGGTGAACCAATGATCAACATAGAAACAACAAAGGTGGCATTCAATGTTATAATTGTAAATAGTTTGGGCATGTAAAGGTAGAACGCTAGGAAAAGGACAATCAAACTATGCCAAAGAAGAAGAATACGTCAAGTTATTCTTGCATATCATGAAGATGCAACCACTCATAGTGGCCAATGTTCTAAAAGATACGAAGCCAAAACGCCAAGCCAAATGGCTTGGCGTCTTATTTAGCGGTCAACGACAATTGTTGACTACTAATGCACACTTAGGCGCAATTTTGTGTGCCTAGAATTATTTTTTAATTTTTTCTTTTACAATTTTTTGAAGTTAAAAATTATTAAATGCCAATTTCTTCAGTTTGTCCTAATTTAAAACAACCACTTGAATCCAAAAATTTCTCTCCTCCAATCTGCAACATCTCGGTAGTCGGCAATTTCTCTTCCAACTGCTCATCTTCAGCAATTTCCAAGGTAAGTTGAATGCACTAAATATGCAAAAGAAAATAGACAAACCTGAGGTTTTTCTTTTTCGATAGTGGGTCCATAGTACTCATGTAGAATTTCTATACAAAAGCTGAAATTGAATAAGACAAACTTGAGCATCTCCATACTAAAAGTCTAAAAGGGTGGCTAATGAGTAACAAGTCAATGCACTGGGTCCACAGTGGGGTTTTCTCTAGTGTACACTATCAATTTTACCATTTTTATGTATAAAATGGAGTTGATAGGTGGATAAAAGCAAATATGGTATTGTTATTGTATTTGTGATCGTTATAATATTCATTCATGAATTTGGCATCTTTGAATTTGATCAATTGTGTTCTTTTTGCACTAAAGAAACATGGGAGATGGGAAAATTTAAGGTATTTCATGTTTACAGAACTTGTAATTTTGTATCCATCTTAGTCTTATTTTATTTTAGTACACTGAACCCCAACGTTTATAAATTTTATATTGTTTCTATTTTTTTAGGAACCAATGGAAGAATATGATTCTTCAACCGTATCTAAATCCAATGCTAGTCAACTCAAGATATTCTAGAGATGTCGGATGGAAAATCACAATTTTGGTAGATCCAAACAATCTTAATAATGTGAAATGCATATTATGTGATAAGGTTACTAGGAGAGGAATATCTAGGCATAAGCTTCACATAGTGAAAAACAAGGGAAGAGGTGTGGCATCATGTCCTAAAGCAAGTGAAGAACAAAAAGGTAAGTGTGTTGAGGCGATTCAAGGGACCAAGTCTGAAAAAATAAAGAAGCTATTAAATAATGCTAAGTTGAGGGAAGATGTAAATATATCTTTGCATACAGGAAGAAGAAGATGAAATTGCTATTATTGAAAAAGGGATTAGGAAAAGGCCTATTAATGTGGGACCTATGGATCAATTTGCAAGGTCTATAAATGTCAATGATGCTTCTATGAATGCAAATAAGAAATTGAGAAAACAAAATATGAAAGATGCAATTGCTTAGAAAAGGTTATTAGAGGTTCATCTATATTTGGCAAGATGGGTTTATGAAGCCGAAATTCCTTTTAATGCCATTGACAATGATAGATTTAAACTATTTATGGAAGCTCTTGGTCAATATGGATTGGGTTACACTCCTCCTTCCCAATACCAATTAAGGGAGCCACTTTTGAAGGGAGATGTGGAAAGGACAAAAGAAGCTTTAAAGAAGCAAAAAGAAGAGTGAAAAAATAATGGGTGTCCAATCATGACACAAGCTTGGAGCGATAGAAAAAGAAGAAGCATCATGAACTTGTGTGTGATTTGTTAATTGGGGCCCACATTTATTTCATCGGAGAAAGCTTCAAATGATGCTCATACAGGTCAGTATATATTTTATTATGTCAATGATTGTATTAAAGATGTTGAAAATGTGGTTCAAGTTCTAACCGACAATGCTTCCAATAATATGGCAGCCGCAAAATTGTTAGAATTACAAAGGCCTAACATATCTTGGACATCATATGCCACTCACACTTTAAACCTTATGCTTGAAGGAATCTCTAAACTTCCTAGCTTTAAGGAAGTGTTTAACAAGGCAAAATCATTCGCTATTTTTATTTATGCACATCACAAGACTTTGGCATTGATGAGAAAGTTTACAAAAAAAGAGATAGTTAGGCCAGGAGTCACTAGATTTGCATCCTCGTTCTTAACATTACAACGCTTGCTTGATAAAAAAAACAAGAGTTGAGAAGCATGATGACTAGCAATGAATGAGATAACATAAAATGGTCTAGGTCTAAAAAGGGAAAATAGGCATTTGATATTATTGTTCCGAACGATTTTTGGAACATGATAAACTTGTGTTTGAATGTATTCACTCCGCTAGTGAAAGTTCTTAGACTTGTTGATGGAGAAGAAAGCCTTCAATGGGCTTTGTTTATGGATACCTACTAAAGGCAAAGGATGATATTGCAAAGACATTGAAGATGGAGTGTGATTATAGGCCAATCTTGGACATTATTGATGCTAAAAGCAAGGTTCGCCTTGATAGTCCACTTCATACAACGGCTTATCTTTTGAATCCATTCTATTTCTTCAAGAATCCATGTATCAAAGATGATTCATTCATGATAAATAATTTGATTGCTTGTGTTGAGAAATTCTTTCCTAATGATCATATACAACATCATGTGATAAATATTGAGTTGCAAAAATATGTCCAAAATGAAGATTCATTTGGAAGGAAGCTTGCAATAAGTGCATATGAGAACAATGATGAAAATTACAATCCGTGTATGTTAACATATTACTCTTTCTCTCGTATCAATAATTTATTATTTTTTATATATGTAATATGATTATGTATATATATTAAATAACATGTTTTTTTTTTCTTTCATTTATATTTATTAGTAAGTTGGTGGGATTTTTATGGGAATGAAACACCCAATTTGAAGACCATAGCAAAAAGATACTTGGTTTGAATACTAGTCCACCAGGTTGTGAAAGAAACCGGAGTTCTTTTGAAGGAGTAAGTATTAAATTATTAATTAGGTTGTTACATTTTACTTACTAATGAGTGATGAATAATTACTTGAATATACTTTGCTTCATTTTATATTCCTTTCTTATTCTTCTTTTTTTGGTAGATACACACAAACAAATGGAATAGACTTGACACTACCGGGATGAGCAATATTTTCTATGTCCAATTTAATGTAAGGTTAGCAAACAAGAAGAAGATGAAGGGCAAAATAGAGACTCTATTAGCAAGTGATGCAATTAATGCACAATATTGGATTGTAGAGGGTTGTGAGGATGATGAGTATGATAGGGTGGAAAAATGATATCTTAAAACCTTCGAGAGGTACTAGAAATGCTCATTGAAATAAGGGAGCCAAACAAAGAGGATTTTGTATCAGAAGACACGAAGGACGAATTAGATGAAGAAGAGGTTATTTCTTGTTGTTCAGATATGATTATAGCCGAATGAGTTGGGTCTATTTTCGGCAAAACAAAATAGAAGCATTTGAGTCTTTCAAAAGGTTCAAAGAATTTGTTGAAAAGCAAAATAGAAGAAGTATAAAAGCACTTCATACAAATAGAGATGGTGAGTTCGTTTCTCATGAATTCAATCAATTTTGTGAGATCATGGCTTACGCATGGAATTGATTGCACCATATAATTCAGAGCAAAATGGAGTGGCTGAAAGGGATAATCGAAAGGTTGTTGGGATAGCAAGAAGCTTGCTAAAGGCTAATGGAACTCCAAACCAAATTTGGGCAGGGACTGTTGCTATTATAGTCTACTTAAATTTATCTCCAACAAAAGTTGTATTGGAAACTCCATATAAATCTTGGAATGGTACAAGACCTTGGGTAAGTCACTTATAATTTTTTGGTTGTATTGCCTATGCAATAATAAATTCACATAATCGTAGTAAACTTGATTAAAAATCTGCAAAATGTATTTTTGGAGGTTATTGTCCTCAATTTAAAGCATATAGACTATATAATCCTATTAGTGGCAAAGTACTTATCAGTAGGAATGTTGTATTTGACGAAGAAACAAGTTGGAATTGTCATGAAAATGGTGAAGTTGCTGATGAGAATAATGAAGCCATTTATATCAAAGTACCAACAAGTGAACCTTCGCCAAATAGAGAAGTAGTACCAATACCAATTCCTCCGAGTTTACCAAGCACGGTCCCTTCAAATTCTACAACATCCAACCTTCAAGTAAAGCAGTTCATCTTCCATACAAGCTTCTTTAGATGAGACTCTTCCAAGGAAATTCAGGCCATTAAGAGAAATTTATGAGATAACTCAAGCTTTGTTCGTTTTAGATCCTACTAGTTTTAAAGAATCAGTAAATGAAGAAGAACGGTATAGCGAAATGAAGGAAAAGTTTGAGAAAATTAAGAAAAATGAGATATGGGAATTGGTGGACCTATCTGAAGGTAAAAATACTATTTGAGGGGGGGGGGTTACAGAACAAAGTACCATTCAAATGGAAAAATAGAAAAAGAAAAGGCATGGCTCATGGCAAAAGGGTATTGATTTAATTAGTCAAATAAAAGGCTTGAATCATGGCAAATATAGAAAAAGATAAGGTATTGATTACGACGACACATTTATTCCCGTTGCTTGATTTGAAATAGTGAGTACCATTTAGCCTTGGCAACACAATTTAGCTAGTCTGTTTTTCAATTTGATGTCAAATCTGCATTTTTAAATGGAGAATTGGAGGAAGAAGTTTATATCTCTCAACCAGAAGGTTTCATCATTTAGGGAAATGAAGATAAGGTCTATTAATTGAAGAAAGCCCCCATGGTCTAAAGCAATCTCCATGGGCATGGTATAGTAAGATAGATTATTGATCTCATCAAAATGGATTTGAAAGAAGCATAAGTGATCCTACACTTTATTTAAAGAGACATGGTAAAAATGATCTTCTAAATGTTAGTCTTTATGTTGATGACATAATTTATAAAGGTTCTTCTTTTTCTCTTATTGATGAATTTAAAATGTGTATGAAGAATAAAGTTGAAGTGTCAGTTTAGGTCTTTTGCGTTAAAGCAAGTTGAAGATGAAGTTTTTGTTTCCCAAAGGAAATATGCAACTAATCTTCCTAGGAGATTAAATATGATGAATGGCGAAGTTGCAACAACACTTTTGAATTTGAATAAGAAGTTGCAGCTGGATGATGGTACTTAACAAGCAAACTCAAGTTACTTTAGAAGCTTGGCTGGTCGCTTGGTATACTTAACGCATACCAGACCTAACATAACATAACATCTTCAATTAGAGTGATATCTAGGTTCATACATTGTCCTTCAAAGTATCGTATTGGAGCTACAAAAAGGGGTTTGCACTACATTGCTGGAACAATAGACTTTGGGTTACGGTATTGCCATGTTTCAGATTTCAAGTTGTTTGGATTTAGTGACAGTGATTGAGTAGGTTGTTTGGAGGACAGGAAGAGCACTTTATGTTATATTTTCAATTTGGGATTGGGAGCCATAACCTGGAGTTCAAAGAAACAAGCAACAATAGCTTTATCTCCATCAGAAGTTAAATACACAGCGGTAACTTCATGAGCATGTCAAGCCGTATGGTTACAAATGGCTACTTGAAAACCTTGATCAGAAACCAAAATCCATTATGACAACAAATCTGCAACTGCCATGTTCAAGAATCCATCTTACCATGGAAGAACGAAGCATACATATATTTGAGTGCACTTCATTCGAGAGCTTGTAGCAAAATGGAAGATTAGTCTACATTATTACAACACAAATGAACAGATAGATGACATTCTAACAAAATCACTACCTCGTGAAAACCAAGTTTATTTCAGGAATCAGCTTGGAGTTTGCAATTTTGAATCAAGGGAGAATGATGAATGTTAATTCAGAAATTGTCATATGTTAATCTCCAGTTAGTCCAGTTGGACTGAGTCATAGATATTGCTTTAGTTTCAAATATATGCTCCACATTTTCTAGTTTTTAGTTAGTCAAAGTCAGTATAAATTAGTGGCAATAAAATGTGATGTTAGTTGTGGATTTTTATCTATTTTTAGTTTGTTTGTAAGCTTATTGTTGAAGAAGGTACTCCAATCTCACCGAATTTGGGCTCAATATAGTTGAATCAACAACACAATTGTCAACCAAATACGATAAACCAAACCCTACAAAGGGTAAGATTTGCATTTACTATAGCCTCAATGATCAACCACGAAGGCTAAGGGAAGGAAAAGAAACAAAAGCACAAAAGGCAGAGAGCACAAAGCCAAACTGCCATTTGTTTCTCTCAAAACACAAAAGGGGCTAATAAAACAATTTCACACACACTATATAATAGTAACGAGGCAGCATATATAAGGTACCAAGTGTGCGCTTTTAGGTTAATAGAAAATATGGCCCAATAGGTAGTATAAATGGGTTGTCAACTGAAAAAAGCCATCCAAGAGTTTGAGTTGGGCCATGAGCAACAATAATTAATTAGGCTGCTTCAAATGACCCAAGTAGATTATATGATTGGTTTAGACAATTGTGGCATCAATATACATCTTCATTTATTTGATCGATGCCGACTGAATAAACAATAACTTATATCATTGCCTGGAGGTCGTTTAACAATAATTTGCCTCACAAACCTCTACCTTGGTGTCAAAGGACATGTAAAGAAGATTATTATGCATTAGTTATTCCAAAAAGGTAGAACCAATAAAATTGGAAATTATTTACCTCCATCGATCTTTAGAAGATCTTTACAACCTCTAAACTTCACCAATGCTAGAACCTTAGTGCCCATGTCTACGGGATTATATTATGTGTGTATTTTCTCAAGACTTACAACTTCTTGTGACACAATATCTCTAATGCAATGTAATCTAACATCAATGTGTTTGGTGCGTTCGTGAAAATAGGATTCTTGCATAGATGGATGGACGACTAACTATCAGACTATACTACCACATAATCATTTAAAACACGAATTTCGTGTAGAAGGCATCTAAGCCATAAAGCTTCTTTAATAGTTTCAGTAGTAGCGATGTATTCAGATTCTGTCGTGGATAGTGTAACTATTTGTTGTAACTGTGATTTCCAACTAACACAAAAGTTAGACAAAGTAAATACATAAGAAGAAGTGGATTTCCTATTATCCCTATCCCCAACATAGTTAGCATCGACAAAACCCTTCAATTTAATATCTTCATTATTGACACCAAACTTTAGACCTACATTACAAGTTCCCTTTAAGTACCTTAACATCCATTTCAAGGCTTCCTAGTGCTCAGGACCAGGATTAGACATGTATCTACTAAGAGTGCTGACAGCAAAAGCTAAATCTAGTCTTGTGCAAACCATTAAATACATAACAGAACCAATCACATTGGAGTATGAAATTCTACTAATGTGTTCTATCTCTTTTTCATTACATGGAGCCTGATCTTTAGATAATACAAAATGATTAGCTAAAGGTAATGTAACAGATTTGCAATCATACATGCCAAATTTCTTTAACACTTTTGAAATACATATGAGGACTGATGTAAAAATAAGATAGAATTTGACCCATCTCTTTCAATTTTCATACCTAGGATTCTTTTAGCCTTTCCTTAGTCTTTCATGTCAAATTTACCATTCAAACTTATTTTTATGTCACTTATCCATTTATGTGATGAACCAACTAAGAGCATATCATCTACATATAGCAATAAGAATACATGGTCGTTATTAACATCATTATATTGGAAATAAAGGTAATGATCAAACTTACTACGGTGAAACCCTATGGATAATACAAAAGAGTCAAATATTTTATGCCACTGTCTATGTGATTATTTTAGGTCATATAAAGATCTTTTCAAGAAGCACACATGATTAGGTTTTAATTTGTCTTTAAAATCTCTTGGTTAATTCATAAAGATTTGCTCATCAAGTTTATCGTGTAAAAAAACAATTTTTACATCAAATTGTTCAAGTTCCAAGTCAAAATGTGCAACCAATACAAGTGTGACTCTAAGAGTAGTTTACTTAACACCAAGTGAAAAAATCTCATTGTAATCAACCCATCCTTCTGAGTGTACCTCTTGACCACTAACCTAGCCTTAAACCTTAAGGGTTCAGATGCGCTAGTACCTTCTTTAACCTTAAATACCCACTTACAATCAACAGTAGATTTATTCTTAGGTTTAAGTACTAGCTCCCAAGTTTGATTATTTTCTAAAGAACTCATCTAATCTTTTATTGCTTTAAACTACTATTCAGATTGTTCATTTTTCATTGCCTCGTCAAATCTTTGACTCCCTATTATCTAACTCTTTATAACTTCCATGAGCAAAAGCTAGATCAGATTCATAACCCAATCTTATGGGTGTTCTAGACTGTCTAATCTCTCAATCCCTAGCTAAGTTATAATCTGCTAGATGATTATCTTCTTTAGGGTATTCTTCTATTACTATTTCATCTCTATTTTCCATATCAAGTTGTTGTTCCCGAGTCTCCACTTCACTCTATGTAACAAAAATGAAATGTGCTAAGTTTCCCTAACTCCACATTCAATTGATTACTCTCTTCACCTTGTTTTTCCTAACTCACAGGTTCAGATTTAGTTTTAAGCCATGGCATTTCGCTCTCATTGAATGTAACATCTCTACACACAATGATCTTAACTCTCTTTTGGCTCCTATCCCACAACATGTACCACTTGACTCCCTCAGTGTAACCTAGAAAAACATATTTTCTAGCTCTAGGTTCAAGCTTCCCCTTATTCTGATGAGAAAATGTGCATAGCCAAAAGTTCTAACCATGGAATAATCACTTAGTTTACCATACCATTTTTCATGTGAAGTATTATCATTCAATGTAGCAGATGGAGTCAAATTAATCAAATATCTATTATTCATAATAGTTTCACCCCAAAAAGACTTTGGGACTCCAAAACTCAACATCATACAACGCACTTTATAAGTATGGTTCTATTCATCCTTTTCGATACCTCATTTTGTTGGGGAGTGTAAGGAACTGTTTTATGTCTTGTTATTCCATTTTATTTGCATATATTATCAAATTTAGTATTGCAAAACTCTAGGCCATTATCAGTCCTCAAAACCTTGATCTTATTACCAGTTTGGTTTTCAACTTGTCTTTTCCAATTATTAAAGTTATGAAAAATGTTGAATTTATCCTTTAAAAGATAAACCCACACTTTTCTAGCATCAATAATAGACAAGAAATACCTATTTCCACTCGAGGTGGGACTGCTAGATGGATCCCACAAGTTCGAATGCACATATTCAAGTATGTCTTTAGTTTTATGAACACTCATGGTGAAAATAGTTTTATAATGTTTACCAAACATACAATGGTCACAGAAAGATAAATTAGACAGATAGTCATATCCAAATGCACTTTTTTCACTAAGAAGTTTAATCCCTTTAATACTTACACGTACAAATCTATTGTGTCATTTTTGTGTCTGATCAGCCTTAGTAGAAGAGATAGATGAATTTAAACCTTTCGTCACTTTGCCATTAGTTATGTAAATATCATTTTTCCTAATTCCCTTAATAGACACAAGTGCACCCTTAACCAATTTTAAAACTCCATTTCCAATTTTACTGGTGAAATCAGCTTTCTCAAGTCTTTTTTTGGGTCTTTGAATCTCAATTCTCACACATCCCAATTAGAGTTTCAGTCAATATGAATGAATGGGAGATTCGGCAATTGGAAATGTTGTTGGTGGATATGGAGGATATAGGAAATAGAATGGATAGACTTGAAAGGTGAAGTATAAATTTTATTGGGGACGGTGTTGATAGAAGTTTGTGACATATGAAGTTGACAATTCTACAATTTAAGGGAAGGAACGATTCCGAGGCATACTTGGTATGGGAAGAAAAGGTAGAAGTTGCGTTTAAATGCCATGATTACTCCGGGGAGATAAAATTGAAGTTAGCTACGAACACATTTGTGGATTACGCAATTGTTTGGTGGGATCAGTCGATGAAATCGAGGCGGAGAAATGGTGAGAGGTGTATTAAAATTTGGGCTGAGTTAAAGAATATTATGAGAAAGCGATATGTGCATAATTATTTTTATATGAGGGATCGGCATGAACGAGAGCTTAGGGAGAAGCCTAGGAGAT
Source organism: Fraxinus excelsior (assembly GCA_019097785.1). Classification (NCBI taxonomy): domain Eukaryota; kingdom Viridiplantae; phylum Streptophyta; class Magnoliopsida; order Lamiales; family Oleaceae; genus Fraxinus; species Fraxinus excelsior. Next base: position 22,053,367 of record CM032635.1, on the reverse strand, counting down.
GTGATGGGGATGTGTATCCAGTGGAAAGTAGAACATCAATTGGGAAGCATGTTGGGGGTAAATTGGATTATTAGCGTGAGCTATCAAAAATTTGTGGTCTGATTAAATCTCAAATTAATCACACAGAGGAACAAAAGAGCAAGAGAAAAAATAGTGAGGTTGTTGATTTTGAGGAAAAATGGGAAATACCACAAGAGAGCGAAAAAGAAATTGAGCGTGAAATTTTAAAAAGGGAAGTAAAGCTGCAAAAAGAAATTGAAGGAGAGTCTTCGAAGGTGATGAAGGAGTTGGAAGTAAACTAAAAGGAGGAGGAGGAGTGTGAAGAAGAGGAGGCTTTGGTGAAAACTAACAATTCAGTTCCTAGTTTGGCTATTTCTGTTTTGCAAGTTATCAAAGATTTTATTCGAGCAAACTACCCCATTGGAATATTACCCTACCCAGGGATTGAGCTTCAGTTGAATTTCTCTTATCTGCCAAAAATGACTTCGTGATTCCCGAGGTGACGACGGAGTATCAAAGGTACTGGAGGAATTTTATATGTAGAGGGCTGAGTGAAAAAGATGATCGAAGGGACAACATTGGTACATTAGAAGTGATATTGTTACAAGTGCATGGACCAAGTAAAGCAATGAGAATGCATGGATATTCATTAGATGGAGTTGCTATGGGAGCATCCCAAACTTGCAAGATCAAGTAGTCGAGGCGAGCACACTTTTATCCCAGTGAAGGTGATTGGGTTTACAATCAAAGGCGGCGGGTTTGAGTTCAAACGAGGTCCAAATTGCATCGTAGAGGTGATGGACTGTTTCATGTTCTTGCATTGATTGGTGGCAATGGTTATAATCTGGGCATTGAAGGTACGGCTTCGAGGATGAATCCTCTTGAAGAGTGAGATTATGATATGATCCGGGGTGTATCACAATTTATCAAGATTTTGATGATTGTTGGAGAGAGAGTAGAGCCAAGTTCGAGACTTCAAAGAGTTGATAAAGTTGTTCATTTATATGTTCAAGCAACGGAGTCCACAATATTGAAGACAACAAACCAATGGTCAAGTAACATGTTGAGGACGAAAGTTAGAAATGGTTGGAAAGCACTCGAGTTTTTATTCATAGTTTGAAACCCATTTTTGGCATAGAGTAAGTTCGAATTTGAATATTTGTATTTCTAGAATATTTGTATTCCTTAAGGTAAGATTTCCAACGCATTTTGAATCACCTCAATTGGATATCGGGAGAGAAGATATGACCAAAATACTGAAAGGTGTTCGGATCTAGGAAAACTGTTTTGACGCGAATTTCCTTATTTTTGCTAGAATTCTAGTTTAGGTAAGATTCTTGTAATCTTTATCAATGATTCATTTTTTTCCTATATTTTCTAGGTTTAGTAAAAATAGGAATTTATTATTTCATTGGATGCTAAGTTTGACATGAATTAAATTAAAGAGAATTTTCTCTCGAAACTTTGCTTCAAAAATTGTGTTCTTCCATGTACATACCGAACTTATCAAGTTCCAATCTTGTGGGTTCTTCATTGTGTAATCAAGGTGTTCAATGCATCATCGTTATCGTTGGTGTGTTGGTTCATCTCGTTGGGTTTAAATCCAAAATCGAGTTTAATTGGCATTCTTCGGTTCCACATCAATCTAGTTGTGGGTTTCATAGTCACCGTCGCTCGGGGTTCGCATCAGTTGGTATCACAGCTTTGGCTCCAATTTAATCATGTTATATCTTTATTTATTTCTTTGAGTCTTTGTTTTCCTTCGTTATTCGTTCTTTGTATTCTTGTGTCCAGTAATATTTTAAGTATTTGATCCAAAAACAATTCAAAAGTTGTTTTTGTGCTCAATTTGAGTCCAAATCAACTTCCATCTATTTCGTTGTTATTTTAGTTAATTTTTTAGTCTAAAAAATTTATTATTGTTCATCCGTACAGTCCAAAAAAATTAATTTCTTGGAAATTGTTCAATGTCCTAAGATCAAATCCAATTCCAAAAATCTGTTTCTTTCACTTTAATCCAAATTCAAGAACCACTTTCTTGAGTTTATAAAAGCCCAACCAAAGTTGTCAATTCAAATTTCTTTTGAGTCTTTGAATCCCAATTTTCACACATCCCAATTGGAGTTTAAGTAAATATGAATGAAGGGGTGATTCGGCAATTGAAAACGTTGTTGGTGGATATGGAGGATATGGGAAATAGAATGGATAGACTTGAAAGGCAGAGTAGAAAATTTATTGGTGATAAGAGTTTGAGACATATGAAGTTGACAATTCCACAACTTAAGGGAAGAAATGATCCCGATGCATACTTGGTATGGGAAAAAGAAAGGTAGAAGTTGTGTTTAAATGCCATGATTACTTCGGGGGGAGGATAAAATTAAAGTTGGTTGTGAACACATTTATGGATTATGCAATTGTTTGGTGGGATCAGTTAATAAAATCTAGGCAGAGGAATGGTGAGAGGTATATTGAATCTTGGGCTGAGTTAAAGAATATTATGAGAAAGCGAAATGCACATAATTATTTTTATAGGAGGGATCAGCATGAACGAGAGCATATGGAGAAGCCTAGGAGATGTGATTAGGGATGTGTATCCAGTGGAAAGTCAAGCATCAATTGGGAAGCATGTTGGGGGTAAATTGGATTATAAGCGTGAGTTATCAAAATTCATGATCTGATTAAATCTTTAATTAACACGTGGATAAAAAAAGAGCAAGAGAAAAAAGAGTGAGGTTGTTGTAGGGGTGTAAGCGGTCCGGTTTTTGCGGTTTTTGACAAATTTTCAAACCAAACCGTTTAAACCGGTTTGAGAAAAACTCAAACCTAAACCAAACCATTTTGAACGGTTTGAAAAAAACTCAAACCTAAACCTAACGGTTCAGTCCGGTTTTAAACCGCCGGTTTCATCGTATATTTTTTTGTCCGTCTACTTTTATGACATTAATTCATTGAATTCAATATATATTTATATCTTACTAGCAATAAATCTAAAACAAACTAAATATATCTACTACAAATTTAAATATCAACTAAATCAAAGTGAAATCACAATAAACTAAAATATAATTTTTTGTTTGCCATTTTTGGCTAACGATGTTCAACAAGACCTCGTGATCATCATATCTGAAAAACAAAACTACTGATTAAACAGAAAGAATAACCAACCATAATAATAAATCAATTGTTTATAATATCTAAACATAACAATTATACAAGCTTGCCGTTGTATTTTGTTACGAATTCAGTTTCTCACATATATTCCAACACCAATTGTTGTCACACATGATTCAGTCTCCATTGTCAAACAAATGCATTCGTTATATCATCATTGTATTGGATACTAGATAGATAAAAGAATCTTTAAAAATATGGTAATAGAAAATATAAACCACATGCCACAACTTTCATTGAATCATCAAATGCTTCCACTTCATCTAAATATTGGCACAGCACTATATGTTCATTTTTAATTTGCCACCAATTCTTTCCGCATATACAAACATCAACCATCCTTGCACCTAATAAACTCCTAAAGGAATTAGGTATCTGGCCTTCATTTGAGAATGCAGATTGAAGCAATTGTAGAAATTTGAATTCTAAAGAAGAAAATGGTTTTTGATAGACTATGTTAGTCTTGAGATTATTAGATATAAATTAGGATTATTTAGTAATAATAATATATATGTAATACAAAATTATAAATTGACAAAAATACATACAAATCACAAAACTATTGAATTTTACATATTTGGATGAATTTTAAAAAAAAAATCATTATTTTTATTTTTTTATTTTTATATATTTTTTCGCCGGTCCGGTTTGGTTTCAAACCGCAATTAAAATTCTCAAACCTAAACCAAACCGTTTTTGACCGGTTTGGTTTGGTTCAAAACCATTTCGTTGACGGGTCCACGTGGCACCAAACCGACGGTTTCTAAAATGCGGTTTCGGTTCGATTTTCCGGTTTGGCGGTTTTTGCTTACAGCCCTAGGTTGTTGATTTTGAGGAAAAAGGGAAAATGCCACAAGAGAGTGAAAAAGAAATTGAGCGTGAAATTTTAAAAGGGAAAGTAAAGTTGCAAAACGAAATTGAAGGAGAGTCTTCGAAAGTGACGGAGGAGTTGGAAGTAAACCAAAAGGAGGAGGAGGAGTGTGAGGAAGAGGAGGCTTTGGTGAAAACTAACAATTCCCTTCCTACTTTGGCTATTCTATTTTGCAGGTTACCGAAGATTTTATTCGAGGAAACTACCCCATTGGAATATCACCTTACCCAGGGATTGAGCTTCAATTGAATTTCTCTTATTTTCCAAAAAATGACTTCGTGATTCCCGAGGAGACGACGGAGTATCAAAGGTACTGGAGGAATTTCATATGTAGAGGGCTAAGTGAAGAAGATGATCGAAGGGACAACATTGGTACATTAGAAGTGATATTGTTACAAGTGCATGGACCAAGTAAAGCAAGGAGAATACATAGATATTCATTAGATAGAGTTGCTATGGGAGCATCCCAAACTTGCAAGATCAAGCCGTCGAGGCGAGCACACTTTGATCCAAGTGAAGGTGATTGGGTTTACAATCAAATGAGGCGGGTTCGAGTTCAAACGAGGTCCGAATTCATCCTACATGTGATGGACCGTTTAATGTTCTTGCATTGATTGGCGGTAAGGGTTATAATCTGGGCATTGAAGGTACGGCTTCGAGGACGAATCCTCTTGAATAGGGAGATTATGATATGATAAAACCACAATTTATCAAGATTTTGATGATTGTTGGAGAGAAAGTAGAACTAAGTTAGAGACTTCAAAAAGTTGATAAAACTGGTCATTTACATGTTTGAGCAACGGAGTTCATAATATTGAAGACAACAAGCCAATGGTCAAGTAACATGTTGGGGATGGAAGTCGGAACGGGTTGGAAAGCACTCAAATTTTTGGTTACAGTTTAAGACCTATTTGTGGCATAGAATACGATCGAATTTGTTGATTTATATTTCTAGAAGATTTGTAGCCCTTGAAGTAAACTCCCAAATTCATTTTGAATCACCACAATTGGATATTGGGAGAGAAAGATATGATCAAAATACTGAAAGCTGTCAGGATCCGAAAAAATTATTTTGACCCAAATTTCCTTATTTTTACTAGAATTCTGGTTTATGTAAGATTCTTACAATCTTTATCAATTATTCACATTTTTCCTATATTTCCTAGGTTTATTATAAATAGGAATTTATTATTTCATTGGATGCTAAGTTTGACATATATTAAATTAAAGAGAATTTTCACTTGAAGCTTTGCTTTAAAAATTGTGTTCTTCCATGGACATAGCAAACTTATCAAGATCTAATCTTGTGTCGTTCAAATATCGGATTGTGGGTTCTTCATTGTGTAATAAAGGGGTTCAATGAGTCGTTGTTATCATTGTGTTTTTTTGTTCACCTTGTTGGGTTCAAATCCAAAACCTGGTTTAATTGGTGTTCTTGGGTTCTGCATCATTCTAGTTGTGGGTTTTGTAGTCACCGCTGCTACGAGGCTCGCATCAGAATAATCCCAAATATGAGTTTGAAGCAAGAATTAATGAATAAAGCAACCAAACAAAAATGGTATTTGAATGACCTCTTGATTACGCAACACGTTGATCCACACCCGATGTTGAACACCACAAGAATTAATTTGATAAGTTCACGGTGTTCAATGAAGAATAATGGTTGAAAGCACAATGCCTCTCAATCGTATAATAATCTCAAATTGTCTAAAAAGGTTCATACATTCAATAATGAAGTCATATTTATACTAATGGCTAGAAAACCTAATAAAAACGTAATTAAATTCCTAAAAGATCACAAAGATATCAAAAAATAGTGTTTTAGTCAAACTAGGAAACTCTAAAAATTAGAAATTTTCCACCAACTTATTCTCGGCATGTTTCTATACAATTGCAAGCCCAAAAGTATCATGCAACAACCGAGCTAAAAGTAATGCCCGTTTTCATCCACACTACCCATTTGCTACTTGAACCGAGTTAATCCATTTGGTTTTTTTTCCCGAGCCCAAAATGAAACTTGTACTTTGATATGTTTTCTTCAACCCCATGTGCCCCATTTCTCGAGCATGCATTTGTATGACTTTTATTAACCCTTTGAAGACTCAAACTTGTCGTTAATCACTATCCATCAATCATCAAATTACATGTATCTTTCAGGCCATCCTAGATCATATTATACTCTCCGTCTTCAAAAGAATTCGTCCTCGAATTCGAACCCAAGTTGTAGCCCTTGTGTCCAATCATGTCAAGAATGTGAAATGGTCCATCTCTCCTAGGATGCAGTTTGGACTCCTTTTGAATTCGTACCCATCTCTTCCGTATGAACACCCAATAACCAGCTCATAGATCAAAGTGTGCTCATCCTAACAACTTCATTTTGCAAGTTTGTGATGCTCCAAAAATAACCTCCGCTGGCATGTCCCAATGCTTTCTCCATATCTTACTCGGCCTAGGTGTTTGTAACAATGGCACTGCCAATGGACTCATCTCTCCCATCGCTTCACCTTGATAATTCATCCCATTGCATATAAATTCCTTCCAATGCCTTTGAAACTCTTTCGTCACCTCGGGAATCATAAAGTCAACCTCCGGTATTAGAGAAATATCCAAGCTGAGGTAGGGCAAGTTAATTTCATCCATAAATTGATGCTCAATGCTTGGATTAGGTGGTATCCCAATAGGCTTGCTTTCATGGACTCCAATATGTTCGGAAACCTGCAAGATGAGAATAGCCAAACTAAGGAGTGAATTGTTAGTTCTCACTGAAGCCTCTCAACTTCACTTTCATTTTCTTGCAAGCTCAACTTTTCTTCCCTCTCTCCTTCTTGCGGGTCTTCTTCATCTTTTGTTTGCTCTCCACTCTCATTTGCACTTTTTATTTATTTTCTCTCCTGTGGCTCCTCTCTTTTTTCATCACACTTAGCCACCTCATTATTTTCTCTCACTTGCTCTTAGGTATGATCATTTTGAGAATTAATTATGTCGTAAATCTTCGAAAATTCTAGTTTATAATCCAAACTAGTTGGTTTACTGGGAATATTACTAACAACCTTCTAAATAGGTATTTTACCCTTCCCCCTACCCCGCATTGACTTCTCAACTCCATCACACCTTCTATGATCTTCTCGAAACCCTCTTTCATGCCTATCATTCCTATACCTAAAATAGTGGCTAGGTGCATGTGGTTTCCTCATAATAGCTCTCAACTCATCCCAAGTTCCAATAGGTCTCTCATAATTTTTCCGCCTAGAAGGTATCAACTGATCGCACCAAATTATAGCATAATCTACAAATTGAGTTACATCTAACTTTACATTTCTCTCCTCAGAGTAACCATGAGAATCAAATATAAACTCCACTTTTTCTTCCCATGCCAAGTATGCCTCGGATCATTCCTTCCTTTGAATGAAGAAAATATTGTTTTTCTATTGTATGTATTTTGATCAACACTTTCTCCACCAAGATTTCTATCATGTCTCCTTGCATTGAATACTTTTGCATGTTGCCCCCGATGAAGATTAGCAACCTTTGTGTCCAGCTTGTCCAGTTTGTCGTTCACATCCCCAAGCATCCTTTCAAACTGCTATAACACCTCATTCGACATCCTAAATTCTACAATATTTCCACCTCACCAAAGTTCACTCGTGTATCACTCAAGTTTGGCTTTTACCCTCTATTGATCTCACCACTTTGCCTTTTACCACTCAGTGCTTTCGCCAAGTACTTCAAAGAATAAGGTGAACTCAACCAATATTGTATTCCCATGGGTCCACCGAGTATTGATTGCGCATTGTGATGGGAAAAAGAAGAAAAATGATGAAGAATGACTTAAAGACACGAAAGAACTGAAATGATAAAGAATGACTCAAAGACACGAAAGAAGTGAAAGGATGAAGAACGAATTCAATGAACTATTCAAGAATGTAAAAAATGGAATAGATTTTGAACGATCTTTTTTTTACTCAAAACTGAAATTTAAAATGATAGAAATTTCTCGATAATAACAATACTTTTTTCGAATTTTTTTATCTCAAAAATTCAACTACAAATCCAACAAATAAATGAAAATTGATTTGGACTTGTAATTAGTCCGAAAAATAATTGACTCTTTTTTTGTAATTTTCTGGATCAAAACTCAAGAAATAAGACAGACCTGAAGAATGCGACGAACAATGAAAAAAAAAAAGAAAAACAAGAAATAAAAGATATAACCTGATTATTTTGGAGTCTTACTCTGATACAAACTGATGAGAACCACGTAGAAACAAACACTACGTAACCCCACTACGAGATTGAAGATCCTAAGAAAGTCCAAAGAATAATTCCGGTTTTGAGCTTGAACCAATAATTAATGAATCAAGCAACCAAACAAAAACAGCGTTTGAATGACCTCTTGATTACACAACACATTGATTCACACTCGATGTTGAATGCAACAAGAACTAACTTGATAAGTTCACGGTGTTCAATGAAGAACAATGGTTGAAAGCACAATGCCTTTCAATTATATAATAATCTCAAATTTTCAAAAAAATTCATACATTGAATAATGAAGTTCTATTTATACTAATAGCTAGAAAACATAGTAAAAACGTAATCAAATTTGTAAAAGATTACGAAGATATAAACAAAAAATATTTTAGTCAAACTAGGAAACTCTAAAAAATTTGAAATTTTCACCAACTTGTTCTCGGCATTTTTCTGTGCGACCGCAAGCCCAAAAGTACCATGCGACAACCGAACTAAAAGTTATGCCCGTTTTCATCCATGCTGCTCGTTTGCTGCTTGAACCGAGTTGATCCATTTGGTTTCTTCTTTTGAGCCCAACCTGAAACTTGTACTTTGACATGTTTTCTTCAACCCCATGTGCCCCGTTTCCCGAGCATGCATTTGTATGGCTTTTATTAGCCCTTTGAAGATTCGAACTTACCGTTTATTACTCTCCGTCAATCATCAAATTCCATGTAGCTTTCAGGCCATTTCGGATCATATCACTAACATCTTTTAAAGAATGCACAAGGCCAGTGTCAAACTTTAAAGTAATATCACCAATGCCAATGACATTATAAGCAAAATTGTCACCTAGCACAACATGCCCATCATTTGATTCATGTAAATTTTCAAACCAATCTTTTTGTGATGTCACATGAAAAGATGCACCAGAATCAAGTATCTATTCGTGTAAACGAGAATTAGCTATTAAATTTAATTCAGAATGATAAGCAATAGGACTTGTAATCATATAGAGCTCACCATCACAACTATCAGATATAAAAGACAACACATTTACTCCATCTCTCTCTTTACCCTTTTGCTTATTCTTCTATTAATAGCAATTATTTATAAAATGCCCCGTGTTCCCACAACCATAGCATTTCTTAACCTTGGTCCTAGATTTGGATCTAAGCATACTCTTGCTCTTCCTTCTACCTCCATTACTACTAGACTCGCCATTACTTTGGTAACAATTATGATTATTTTGCCTAAATTGAGTTCTACCCCTTATCATGTGAATCTCACCGATTTTCCTATCATATTTTTCAGCTCTAATCTCTATCTCCTTACTTCTAAGGGAGTCAACAAAAATTTCGAACGTCAAAATATCTCTACCATACTTAATAGCATTTTTTACTTCCTTATAAGTATTAGGTATAACATTCAGCAAAATGATAGCCTTATGAGTTTCAGACATTGACTTTCCATAGTTAACAATAACTTGAACAAGTTTGTTCAACACGTCTAAATTGTCACCAAGATCTTTTGAAGAATCCATTTTAAAACTAAAAAACGCTCAAGTAAGTAAATCTTGTTTGGAGTAGATTTGAGCAAATACAAGTCTTCTAGTTTTTTCCAAAGTTCTTTATTGGTTTTTAGTTTACCCACTTTTCTCAAAACTACGTCAGCCAAGTGTAAAATAATTGAGGTATAAGCAAGCTCATCAGCTTCTTCTTTTGGTTCTTTTGAAAAATCAGCAGGAAAGTTGCTTGCCATCAATGGATTTTGAAACCTTTTGTTGAACCAAAATACCTCTCATTTTTTGGTTGTCGATTGGAAAATCACATTTCCTGTTAAAGGTTCCCAAATCAAAATTGTGTAAATCAATCAAAAATACAAGGTCACAATTAAACCACACAAAGTAGACCTAGGTTTGCAAATATACACCGTTTTAGATTCCTAGAGTTTCATAAGATTCACAATCTTAGATCGAGTGAATTTTCAAACGGGTAAGATCTAGGTATTCTAATAACTTAAAGTGCAATAAGATATATGTCAACTAAATAGTTTTACTCGCGATATATCACAAAAGATAATATGCTGCAATTTATCAATTGAACAATTTCAATCATGTTGTAATGAAGTGCAAATGATTCCTAATTTATAGTACAGGCAATGGTTACCCCACAAGGTAACCCCAATCCTATTTTCATCCCCACACAATGATGTGCTAGTGCTGAAATTTAAACGGGATTAGCCAATTTACGACTGTCAACTCACTAGGGGTAGAATCATCTAAGTTTTTCTATGTAACCTGAAACATGAAACCAACAATATTAATACGTTCAGGAAATCAAAATAAGCAAACTGTCTGAAGAGAGCTCGTCGAGATAAGCTGCCATACGCTGTCACCGTCGTCACCGCCGTCTCCACCACGCCCACCATTGCCAATTTTACCTCAGTCTGCAAAACTCGAATATGGGTTCAGTTTTTCGGCCAGTCACTGGTTTGGCTGGAATCAGGAGGTACGGGTTTGGTCCTTTTGAAGAACCGTGAATTTCAGTCGTCTTCTTTGCTAATTTCTCACCAGAATTCACACCAACCAAAGCTCTGATACCAAATGTTGAAGAATGTACTTCAATCTCACTGAATACGAGCTCATTATAGTTGAATCGACCTCCACAATTGTCAATTAAACACCATAAACCAAACCCCACAACTCGATTGCTCTACGGTAGCCCACAAAAGGGTAAGATGTGGATTTACTATAGCCTTAATGATTAGCCACAAAGGCTAATGGAAGGAGAAGAAACAAATGCACAAAAGGCAGAGAGCACGAAGCCAAACTACCATTTGTTTATCTCAAAACACAAAAGGGGCTAATGAAACAATTCCACACACACACTACATAAGAGTAACGAGGCAACATATATAAGGTACCAAGTGTGGGCTTTTAGGTTAATAGGAAATAGGGCCCAATAGGTATTATAAATGGATTATGAACCCGAAAAAGCCATTCAAGAGTTTGGGTTGGGCAATGAGCAGCACTAATTAATTATGCTATTTCAAATGGCCCAAGTAGATTATATGATTGGTTTAGACAATTGTGGTGTCAATATACAACTTAAGTTATATGGTCATTACCGACTGAATAAACAATAACTTACATTATTGCCTGGGAGGTCGTTTGACAAAAATTTGCGTAACACCTATAAATAGGCATTCTTAGTCCTAGAATAAATGCCAGAACAAACCATGATTTCTCTACATTTTCTTTGTTGTAGTTCTCTGCACATTTTCTGTTTCTTTGCCTTTCCTTCTCTAAATTCCCAATGCAATGTTCATCATCCTCAGAGAATATTATTGGTTTTGACTTTAGCCTATGCCCAAACACCTTTCTGTTGTTCTTTAAGAGATCATCGTTTGTCCTCCCACATATGGGCCCTCGATGATTATGTTAATTTATGAATGAAAGCGTCTTTTTTCGCGGCTTGATTCTGACCTAAGTGGTCGTTGTTCTGTAGGTTTCTTCTATCTCCATTTCGTGGTTGGTTTCCATGTTACGGAGGAGATAGAAAATTTCACCAGCTGTATCGGGGATCCTTGCCTTCATTTGGAGCATTATTTATAGTTTCCACATTTTGTGGTCCCTTTTGATGGTCTACAAGTTCCTTAAATTCTAAATGATCATACGTATTGTGATCATTGGTTCAATATGTTCGGTAGAGTTTCGATGTAGGAGCTCGGCGATGCTATATCCCTATAAGGTCTCTTTCGGTCTAATTGAATATTCAGTATTGCTCTTAGTGGCTTAGGATATTGACGTCTATTATCAGACCAGCTCTTTTCTTAGCTATCACCGTACCAATCTTTCTTCTCCATATTTTTAATTATCTCTTCACTACAAATATCTTCTTAGATTATGTCTACTAGCTAGGCATAGGTTTTTGGATTCTGATTGTACACACCTCTTCAAAAGATGGTTTTGACATTCACACTTTGTCCAAATTGTGTTGAGTGCTTTTTCTTCATATATGTTTTCATTATTTATTTATTTTCTTAGAAGTATCTCTTAAAGAAAATTATTATATATTTGTAAAAATTGTATGTCATTGAAATGGGACGTTGGTGCGGTCTTACCACCAAAATGCCTATAATATAGTGATTAGCCTTTCAAATGCGTCATTCCTTACTTTTTCTTTGAGAAGCCCTTTACATATAGGACATTGGTTGTTCACTTTGGAAACTTAGGGCATGTTCTCTTTATCATTTTCAAGCCGTTTTCTGTTTTCGATTTTCCAAAACAGTGAAAACATGTTCTCTCCCCTATTTTCAAAAACACGTTTTTGAAAACAAGTTAAAAATTTATAAAGAAAACTTAAAACGATACATTTGTCATTTTGAGTTTTTTCAGTTATAATCAAACCAAAATTTTCAAAACGCGTTTTAAGTCTCTTCAAAACAATTTTTAAAAAGGCCAAAAGAACACATTTTTAACAATCTCAAACTGGACACTCAAGACACAAAACCCAAAATGAATTCAAAACTCAAAACATAAAACTGAAACACATAAAGAACAACCCCTTAGCTACTTAAGTACACTATTTCCTATGATGTTACTGATGAATTGCTTCTTCAATTGCTACTACCCACAAATTCTATCAAGCACCAACTTGTTATAACAACTCTTTGCATTTGAGGCAAGCATAGTATGGAAGTTCATACATTTAACAATAGATTTGTCCTTGCAACTTCATCTTATAGATGTTTAGGTGGTCAGTTGGATCATCGTACCCTGAGAAATTATCCATTTCCAACATAGTCTATAGGATCAACTTCTCCTGATTTTCCATAAAAAGGCATATTTTCGTCATTATCCTCAAAGTCGTAAGAATGGACGAATTTCTCATTGTCAGATTAGGAATCATCGAAATAACGCTCGCTCTTCCATGTATATTTGGGTTTGTTGTGCAAGCTATGATGACTACTTGGTTTGCTAAGCAGTATCTTGAGCAGATCATCTCTATCGTCCAGCCTATTGAAGATGATATCAAACCTTTAGGTCATTCTCATCCTTGAATAGGTGGGTCATTCAATCTCCAGCATGGCTATTGCAAATATTCCTCCTACTGGAATGGGATAAAATATCTTGAGAGTATTAAATGTTTATCAACCTAAACCTTGAAAGCTTTTGCTGGCTGTTATTCTACTTGCTTCTGAAATCGCTATTTTATTTTGAAACTCTTTTGACTCGAACGATGAGTGAACTTGGTAAGATTCAACTATCAACTAATAATCTCATAATGGGAAAAATATCTTCTACTATGCCCACATTTATATAACATGTCGACTGGAAACAATTTTCATAATACATAGAACTGTTAAATATGTACCATGTAATTTTGAATCATGTATTTAGCCAAACACCTATATACAGTAGTAATATGTTGACCTAAAAATCTCTAGACCCCGCTATAGAAAGATTTTCTAACCATGCCTCTACGAATATATGTTATCTGCACACTCGAACAAAAATCTAGTACCATGTTCATCAAGCCAAGAAAAATGGCATGTGACCATTAGCTCAATCATAGTCAAGACAAAAGCCAGTACAAAGTAATATGAAGGATTACGTATGGAAGAGACAATCTACTCATGGAATAGAACATACCCGGACAAAGAAATCTTTTGTCTAACTAATGGAGCTCACTAAAATAATTGGTCAAGAGTTGGTCAAACCATCTAGTTATACCATTTTTTTTCCAACAATCCCACATGAATGTAAATTAATGCAATAAATTATGCAGACCTTATAGAGAGATCAGGTGAAATGTTATCACATTCGGTTAGGTACCTTATGGGTTTGAACTTTCCGTAGTAGAATACTATCAGATTTACTTGGCTAATCAGTGAACGTGGTGGTGTCTTGAACTGTCAATCGATGATGTAACCAAGACAATAATATCAACACAATAACTTCCCTAATATTTTCGAGTTTTCACTATTGTGTTCATTTTGGCCCTGATCAACTCTTAAATTTTGTAAGTGCTTTATAGAATTCAAGACTTTGAAACATTCTCATAGAAACAGTTACACTTTACACTTGTTTAGGCAACTTCTTATTAAGAGTACCTGCCATACCCCACTTAGATAGTCATGTAACTGTTATGCCCTAGGTCTAATCAACTTTGGACATAAGCACTTTTAATGTATATATATATAACCAATGCATATTTATGGCAAGATCTATTATTTAATGGAATTAATATTCTAATTAATTAAATAATGGAATCCGTAGATTCAAGTTTTGGTGATTTGTTAATCACAAGGAGTTGTGATTGTAAGATACAAATTACAAATAACTGAATCTTAAATCGTCTGTGGTCATATGTAATAACGAGATACGGATATTGTTATTACGGATAGACCATCACTTGTGTCGTTTCTTACTTGTGAAGTAAGTAGCTGATCTCACAAGCTAAAGTGTGGTGACACTTGAATGAACACGTGGATGTTTTGTTATAGAACAAAACATTGGAGACCCGCTTAGAGATTCCACATGGATAACTATCTAAGTGTCGTGGTTAATCTCTAACATTCGGTAGTGGAATTGGTCCTTTGACTTGAGGTCATCATAGTGCCTTATATGAGGGCATTCATACTTTGGTGATATTGGATGTTATTCTGCCAAGGCTCGCTAATACAGCAACGTTCGTGTATGTTAAGAATCATATGAAGGTTGTGAATGATCAATAGAGGATTCGTCACTCTTAGATAGTAAGAGATTATGATCTACATTTTGATCCAGTTAAGTTGATAATTCACGTCGTTAGACATCGTGATCGGAAACCTAATGGGTCACACACAAAAGAGAATCAAAAGAATGAGATTTATCAATTAATTAATTGACAAGTGTTGGATAATTAATTAATTAATTGGGTTTCTTATTAATAGGCCCGAATTAATTAATTGGATTAATTCATTCATGGACCGAATTTAATTAATTTGATTAATTAAATGTTGGACCGGGTTAAGTTAAGAAATGGGTCAAGCCAGTTTGGACTTGTATTAATATGCTGTTAGGGTTTGAAAAACAGTAGAGAATTTTCATTATTCCTGCTAGCACGAGAAAAGAAAACCCTAACCATCATTCTTGTTCTCCGTGTGAATCACTATTGGAGGCTGTACAATTAGACAGCTTGAATTGCAGATCGTGATCATTGGAGTTCATGAATCAGCAAAAGAGTTTGCAAAATTAGGTACAATTCTAATCACAGTTTCTATCTAAACATAAAGCAGACCTTGTTTGGGAATCGAAATTGATTTACTTCCGCTGCGCATGATTAAGTAGGTTCCCAACAGTGGTATCAAAGCCTACTTTATGTTTGTTAGAAATTGTTTTACATCCTAGATCAGTCAAAAGTTGATTGTTCATATTTTTTTCTTGAATATAGCAATTTAGAAAAATTGTTTTTCATCTTCAAAAATCTGTTTTGTGAAAGAAAATAAATTTTGGATCAGCACCGGACATGACGGCACCAACCGCCTAAAAGGTACGGTTGTGCACCGGATGGTTCGGAAACAACAGCGACGGTCGCTGCTGCATTGCTGCGCAGCGACAGTCGCTGCTGCTGCAGCGGTGTTCACCATCGTTGCAAGTTGTAGTAGCGAACGTCGCTGCTAGAAATCGCACCAGTGCCGATTGTAGCAACAGTGATGTGTGCTGCTGTCGTGCCCAGCGGTGCATCCTGCTGTGTGACAGCGGCGGCGCACCGTCATTTCTTCATGAAGAAAACGTTGGCACGGCGGTGAGATAGAGAGAGAGGATTTCTACGGTTTCTTACGAGTGAAGTTGAATGGAAGCGGGGGCCTCTGATGCAATATCTGGGATTGCAGGCCCTCGTCTACAATTAATGAAAAGGGTCAAGTTAAATAGAGGTCATGTCAGGCAATTTTCGAAATAGAAGGGCTTTTCTATTAATTTGAAACTTGGGTCAATTTGGCAATTTTCAAAATGGTTTTGAATTTAAATATTAAAATGGTTTTTAATTTTATTTTAAATGGGTTTTGACCCATATTATCAATTTTGACCCGTTTAAAATTTTATCTAAAATTGAAAACTTTTCATATTTTCGTTAAAATTGGATTTTAACTTAAATATTAAATTTTGAACCTAAATTGAATTTTATTTTATTTTATTTAGGAGTTTTATTCTAAATTAAAATGTTAATTCAATTAAATTAGAGTTGGACTCTAATCTAATATTTAATTAAAATTTGATTTTAATTAAATTATATCACCCTAATATATTATTGAAATTAGAGTTGGACTCTAATTTGACATTTAATTGAAATTTGATTTTGATTAAATTTTCTCACCCTAAAATCATTTTTGAATTAGAGTTGGACTCTAATTTGATATTAAATTAAAATTTGATTTTAATTAAATAAGTTCACCTTAATATCTTGGAATTAGAGTTTTACTCTAATTTTGTATTTTAATTAAATTCAACTATCTTGAGTTTTGAAATTAGAGTTGGACTCTTATTTGATATTTAATTAGAATTCGATTTTAATTAAATTATCTTATTTTAAAACTTTGAAATTAGAGTTGAACTCTAATTTGATATTTAACTAAAATTTGATTTCAATTAAATAGTTCCGCCCTGTAATAGTGGAATTAGAATGAGATTCTAATTTGATATATAAAATAAAAAATTGATTTTAATTAAATATACCCGCTAATTAAATTAATTGATTAATTAATTATTCCGATCCATTTGTCTAAATTAGTTTAGACGACTTTATTGCTAGAAGTTTGAAACTTGAAACGTGTTTGCGTATAATATTAGATATTATATAGGAATGTATTTATATGATGAATGGTTTACTAGTGGATGATTATAGACTCGACCTGTGGATGTGCTGAATGGTTAGTTTTATTCTTGTTGTTTTATGGGCCTGCGAGCTCTAATTTATTTTGGACTTGCGAGTCCGTTATTATTACGGGCCTACGCATCCAATATAATTTAGGCCTGCGTGCCAACTAGTATAGGATACAAGTTGCAGCTTGACTAATTGAAGATACAAGAAGAGGAGGAGACCATAGAGATGGAGCATTGTATGAATCAATGCTATACTCCCTAGGAACTGACCAACTAGTCTTCCTTATGGCTCGGGAATACTAGATAGTATAAGTCCATAATCGTCCACACTATTATATGTATGTTTATTTGCATGTTAGATGTATAATAAAATATATATAATTATTACGATGAGACATTTGCATGCAAAACCCCTCGTTAAAAATATTAAGTTAGTTTTTTATTCGCCTTCCATCATTATAGTGAAGAACGAGAGTCCTAAATCGATCTTAGCTTGTTGAGTACACTCAAGGCTGGTCTATTATGGATATGTTTGACACTATGAAATATTATATATTTCTGAATAATGAGTTTGACTTAACTAAAACTTATCTTTTGTTGAGTATACTCAAGGAGATAAATTTTAGAGGCATGTTAAGCTAACATATAAGATGTGTGAAGACAAAGAGTTGTTAGCTTAATGATTTGTGAGTTGTATGGAGATACAATTGATAATAGTATCTACCTAAATGTTTTATTAAGGTTTGTTGAGTACTCTCAAGGTTTTAATATAACAAATGGGATCCCAGCCCACTGGGAATCAAGTATGGATTCCATAAATGTATGTGAGAGGGTCATAAATTTGAGTTAAACAGTGGGAGCAAAATTAATTTAATAAAAGACCATGTTAAATTAATCAATGCATTTTATATATTATTCTTTTACTTTTCGTCGTTTACATTTATTGAATCTTGAGTAACCATATGTATTTGAGCGGCATACTGTATGTCAACAACCAAACCAAATTTTCTTGATTGACACTGCAATCTGAGAATTGTTCTCAGGCATGAAAAAATGGTTATATCCTTGAGTAGCCATTTCCAGAGACACTTGTTGATGACTTAATAAAGGAATAGGTGACTGCTATAATAAACACAGTGATAACGATAACACTGCAACATATGTGATGTTTGCGACTATGTCACCTGAGTTGCAAAAGCAACATAAGTGTATAGATGTTAACACGTGATTTTCCATCTCAAAGTGTTGAATGATGAATAATCACGTGTGGAAAGATATGAGATTTCCTAACAACTATACTAATGCATAATGGTAGAAAAGTCTTCAACCAGTGCTGGTGTGCTCAAGATGTTGACTACTTTGAGAAGTTGTCTCAATCGAGTTCAATCATGAACAAAGAACTAAGTATGACTTGGTTCTGCAATCTTTGCCGAAGAGTTATTCATAACTAATTATGAATGCACATTTATTGAGTTTCTAAACATCCTTAAGACTGTTAAGCCCGATATCTATGTTTGTAATGGGCAAATCTTAGTCATAGATTCCTCCAGGGAAGTCCAAATGATGTTTTAAAAAAATATCTAAGATGGCTAAGACAGTTAAAGCAAACAAGGGCAATACTAAATCTAATGACCATTATTATCATTTTGGAATGATAGGTCATTGGAAAAGAAATTACAAGGCTTATATCTATTTCATTAGTTTCGTGGGTATTTGATACCACATATGGATTTCATATTTGTATAAATATGCAGAAATTAAACAGAAGT
The DNA here is from genome assembly GCA_019097785.1 of Fraxinus excelsior. Taxonomy (NCBI): domain Eukaryota; kingdom Viridiplantae; phylum Streptophyta; class Magnoliopsida; order Lamiales; family Oleaceae; genus Fraxinus; species Fraxinus excelsior. The sequence goes on along the minus strand of CM032635.1, from coordinate 22,034,457 downwards.
AGATCACTACAAAAAGGGGAGCAGTCGACATGTACGTTAAATATGAGCAAATGTTGCTGCATTGCCTATATGAGCTACTTATTACCTTTGCCTTTAGGCTTAATATTAGAATTAGAGAAATATTGTTTTGTTCTTGCCATTACCAAGAGCATTAAATAAATTTCATGTTTGGACATGAATTATTTTAATGTTAAGGACAATTGTTGCTCATTTTATCTTGATAAGATCTTAATGGTTATGGTAAATTACAAAATGACATTTATATTGAGTGTTCTATAATGAGTATAGATACTGAAAGACATAAAAATGATAATATGAATAACACCTATATCTGGCATTGCAGATTTGGTCATATAAATTAAAATGCAGTTCTAAACTTACATGGAGATGTACATTTGGGCCAAATGATTTTGAATCATTTGACAAATGCAAAATATGTCTGTTAGGCATAATGACCATATCTCCTTTTACTTGAAAAGTAGAAAGATCTGCATAATTATAGAGTCTAATACATGGTGATGTATGTAGACACGTATCAATTAATGCTAGATAAAGTTTCTCTTATCTCATCACATTTACTAGACGGCTATTTCAGAAATGGTCATGTATATTTGATGAAATTCAAGTATGAAACTCTTGAAATGTTCAAGTGATTCAAAGTAGAAATTGAGAAATAATAGGTAAATAAATTCTCACACTAAGATTTGATCGATGTGGAGAATACATAAAATGTAGAATTTTAGATTATCTAAAAGAGAATGTGATTCTCTCGCAGTGGATTCCTCTACATACATTGCAACATAATGGTGTATTTGCAATGAAGGAATCGTGCACTATTAGATATAGTGCAACTAAGGACAAGCTATGCAAATACTTCAAAATCGTTTTGAGGTCATGCACTGATTGCCACATGTCGCGCACTAAACGTGTCACATCTAAATCGGTTGACAAAATTCCATACGAGTTATGGAAATGTCCAACTTATTTCATATGAAAGTTTGGACTGTGACGCTTGTGTGAAGCGCACTGAATCGGATAAGTTTGAAACTAAATCCGATAAATATATATTTGTGGGATATTCAAAAGACAATTGAATATCAATTCTATAATCCCGTTGAGAAGAAGGAGTTCATCTCAAGACATGTCACACTTCTAGAGAAAGTATTTATTCTAGGAGAGGATGGTAGGAGTAGAGTAAATCTTGAAGGAGTTCAAGGATTCACAGATATAGTTAACCAAGTAGATAACCTAAGTCTCATCCCAAACGTGTTGAGGGACATACTCTTGATTAGGAAGCAGAGACTCCTGAGGACACGACAGCTCCATGTAAATCTTGTAGGGTCATTCGACATTCTGGAAGGTAAGAATCCATGATTACTAATCAGGCATTATTAATCGATGATGATAAACCTACTAATTATGCATAAGCAAAGTCAAGTGTTGACTCGCTGACATGGCATAAGGCTATGATATCCGATATGAACTCAATGTAACCAAGGTTTGGACCTTGGTCAACTCGCCTAATGGATTAGAACCCATAGATTGTAAATGAGTTTACAAGAAAAGTTCAATATGAATTGAAATAAGTCTCTTGGAGCTGAAATCTTCGATTTGATGTAAAAACCAAAATGTTTGATTTATAAAAAATGAAGACGAATTGTGTGTTTACAAGAAGATAGTGGGAGCATCGTCGCATTCCTAATATTATATGTATGAGACATATTAATAGGAAACGACGTCTTTATATTTCAATTGTTGAAATTATGGTTGTTAAATAATTTCTTCATAATAGATGTGTGAGAAGTAACTTGATCTAGAAGATTTCTTAACTCATCTAGATCTATATAGATAAAATTTTGAAAAGATTTTATATGGAGAAAATGAACTGAGAGTTCATGGATACACTAATACTAACTTCTAGTAAGACTAGAATGATAGCATATCTCAATTAGGATTTTGGTTTACTCTTAAACGGTGTGTTGGAAAGGTTCTAAATCGAAAATAACCATTGATTCAATAATAGAAGCCTTATATATCATTGATTTGGAAAGCAACAAAAGTTGTAGTCTGGATCAGAAGGTTCATTAATGAACTTGGAGTAGTTCTTAACATTTGATCACTTGCTTCTACTTATGATAACAATGGAGTCATCGTGCAAATGAAGGAATTAGGGTCTCATCAATGATCCAAACATGTGTTAAGGTAGTATTATCTCATTGGAAAGATAATACAATGAAATGACATAAAGAAAGAACGAATTCCCACAAGTTATTAAATTACAGATCCATTGACAAAGAGTTGTCGCAACATAAACATGATCATCATGTAGACTCTTATGGTATAAGATACACAAGGGATTGGATCTAGTGCAAGTGGGAGTTTGTAAGTGTTATGCCCTATGTCCAATCAACTTTGGACATAAGCACTTTTAATGTATATATATAACCGATGCATATTTATGGCAAAATCTATTATTTAATTGAATTAATATTCTAATTAATTAAATAATAGAATCGTAGATTCAAGTCTTGGTGATTTGTTAATCACAAGGAGTTGTGATTGTGAGATACAAATTACAGATGAGTGAATCTTAAATCGTCCGTGGTCATATGTAATAACGAGATACGGATATCGTTATTACGGAGAGACCATCACGTCTGTCGTTTCTTACTTGTGAAGTAAGAAGTTGATCTCACAAGCTAAAGTGTGGTGACACTTGAATGAACACATGGATGTTTTGTTATAGAACAAAACATTGGAGACCCGCTTGGAGATTCCACATGGATAACTATTTGAGTATCAGTGGTTAATCTCTAACGTTCAGTAATGGAATTGGTCATTTAACTTGAGGTCATCATAGTATCTTATATGATGACAGTCATACTTTGGTGATGTTGGATGTTACTCTGCCAAGGGTCGCTAATACATCATTGTTTGTGTATGTCAAGAATCATATAAAGGTTGTAAATAATCAATAGAGGATTTGTCACTCTTAGATAGTAAGAGATTATGATCTACATTTTGATCCAGTTAAATTGATAATGAAATCATTGGCCAATGTGAAATCATAAGTCGAAAAAGAGTTTTCGACTTGTATTGATTTAACAGTAGGATAAAAGATATAATCGATAATTGAGATTGACACATATCCATATCTTGTAAATGATCGGATCATATTGACAAAGGGATTATAGTTTCACAGTAAACGAAAAGTTTGGTTTTGTCATGCCACGTGACACTTTCCGTCACATGTATTGCCCTGACACATTGCCAGATGTCAATCTGGGGCGATGAATGTAAATTGATGATAAATTAAAAGGGGTATTAATTTATCAATTTTGATTAAATCAAAATAATAATTCACGTCGTTAGACATTGTGATCGGGAACCTAATGTGTCACACACAAAAGAGAATCAGAAGAATGAGATTTACCAATTAATTAATTTACAAGTGTCGGATAATTAATTAATTGGGTTGCTTATTAATAGGCCCGAATTAATTAATTGGATTAATTAATTCATGGACCGAATTTAATTAATTTGATTAATTAAATGTTGGACCGGGTTAAGTTAAGAAATGGGTCAAACCAATTTGGACTTGTATTAATATGCTGTTAGGGTTTGAAAAACAGTAGAGAATTTTCATTATTCTTACTAGCATGAGAAAAGAAAATCCTAATCGTTATTCTTGTTCTCCGTGTGGATCACCATTGGAAGCCGGACAATTGAACAGCTTGGATTGCAGATCGTGATCATTGGAGTACGTGAATCAGCAAAAGAGTTTGTAGAATTCATCTAAGGTACAATTCTAATCACAGTTTCTATCTAAACATAAAGTAGATCCTTGTTTGGGAATCGAAATTGTTTTACTTCCGCTGCGCATGATTAAGTAGGTTCCCAACGGGTCCAAGATATAGGAATCATTAAAAGTATAATTTAACCTAAAACTTTCTACATATAGCACTTTCTTATCATTGGAATGGGTAGGAATTAACTCCGAAGTGCTTTTTTGAATCTTTATAACTCAATTTTCCTATTGAACCAAGATTTTAGGATCTCCAGTCAGCAAGATTGGGGTACCATTACAAAGATTCTTACGTAGAAGGTTTTAAGACCATTTCCCTTGATAGACAGTATACTTGGTCTCTTGGTAAGCAAATCCATGAGATTTTCTCTACACTTTACATAATATATGGAAATAACACCATTTTAGATCAACTACTTAATTGTATTATGTTTTCAATGAATATGTCGAGATTTACCATTATACATACTACTTTGTGCTCTACCAATAGCCGACTGGCTATCACAATGCATACTAATTGCAAGCACAGGTTTAGGTCAACATAGAATATCTTCTAAAAAATTACGGAGTCATTTTGATTCCTCTCCAGCTTTATCTAAAGCTACGCACTTAGATTCCATTGTGGATCGAGCTATACATGTTTGTTAGATGATTTCTAAGATACGGCCACACCACCAATGCTAAAAACATATCCACTAGTGGATTTTGAGTCTTTTGTATCTGGTATCCAATTAGCATCATTGTATCCTTCTAATACAACTGAATATCTAGTTTAATGTAATCCAATATTTAAGGAGTATCGTAGATATCTAAGAACCCTTACCAGTGCCTTCCAATTGTCATTATTTGGGTTACTTGTATATCTACTAAGTTTGTTTACTACATATGCAATATCGAGATGAATGCAGCTTATAATATACATTAAACTGCATATTATTCGAGAGTGCTCTAATTGAGATACGTGTTTGCCTTTATGTTTGGCCAAATGTAGACTTAAGTCTACCAGTATTTTAACAGGACTTTCATCATATATATGAAACTTCTTAAGTACAGTCTCAATATAGTGAGATAGAGATAGAACAAGTCCCTTAAATGTTTTAAGGATTTTAATTCCTAATATTATATCTGCAATACACATATCTTTCATATCAAAATATTTTATCAACATTTTCTTGGTGATTGTTATGATATCACAATTACTACCCATATTAGCATGTCATCAACATATAGACATACGATTACGTATGCATTAGGTGTGGTTTTAATAGAAACACATTTATCATACTCATTAATCTTAAAATCATTTGACGATATAGTTTTGTCAAATTTTGCATGCCATTGTTTTCATGCTTGTTTTAGTCCATATAACGACTTAATGAGCCTACACACCTTTTTCTCCTGTCCAGGAGCAATGAGCCCTTCGGGTTATTCCATGTAAATTTCTTTTTCTAGCTTACCATTTAAGAAAACTGTTTTGACAATATGATGGATTTCCAAATTATGTAATACCGCGATTGCAATTAATACTCTAATTGATATTATCCTTGTCACATGTGAGTATGTATTGAAAAAATCAAGGCCATTTTTGTTTGAATCCTTTCGCTACCAATCTGGCCTTATATTTATCAATTGTTCCATCAGATTTTAATTTTCTTACTATTGATAGCCTCTTTCCAGAATGGAGCTTCTGGACTAGACATTGTTTCATTGAATGTCTTAGGTTCATTTTCTAACAAATAAGTTAAAAAAATCTAGACCAAAAGATATAGATGTTTTGGTCATTTTGCAACATCTTGGTTCTTCATCACTTTGATGATTATCAATTACATTATCATAAGTTCATTTTTGCGAACTTATCTCTTTCCTATCCTTACAAGGAAGATTTTCCTCAAAAAATATAGCACTCCTAGATTTAATGATAGTATTTTCATTTATATTAAGAATTTCAGACTTATTTATGAGGAACTGATAAGTACTACTGTTATTAGTATATCCAATGAATATGTAATCTATGGTTTTAGACCTTATTTTAACTTGTTTATACTTTGGTATTTCTACCTTAGCCAAAAAAAAACCCCACACTTTTAAGTATTTGTACGAAGGTTAATGACATTTCCATAACTCATAAGAAGTTTCGTGTCTACTTTTGTGTGATAATTTATTTAGAATGTGGTTAACTAAGAGAATTGTTTCCCCCACAAATTTTGAGGTAAACCAGAACTAATTAACATAGCGTTCATCATTTCTTTCAGAGTACGATTTTCGCATTCCGCAATACCGTTCGACTGAGGTGAATAAGGACCTATTCACTACGAACAACTTTTATTCGTTTGCTTAGTTGATTCTCATCTCCATTCTTGTATTGTTTAAATACTTCTAAGGCCTCATCTTTGCTCCTTAGTGAATAGACATAACAGTACCTTGTACAATTATCTATAAAAGTAATAAAATATTTTTACGTCCTCTAATTTGCACAAACTTTAAATTACAAATATCTTTGTGAATTAGTTCTAGAGGATTCAAGTTCCTTTCAATTGAATGAAACGGTGTTTGGCTAATTTAGCCTCTACACATGTTTCGCATCGATAATTTTGATCAAATGAAATAGAAGGAAATAAATCTAAACTTACTAATTTATGTAAAGTATTAACATTAACATGTCATAACCTATCATGCCATAAGTTAGAAGACTCAATCAAGTACGTAGAAGATTTATTTGTATTAATATCAAAATTACGAAGTACATGCATTACATTCATTTTGAATAGCTCATTGGCTAAGTACCCCATGCGCACAAACATGCCATCTTTGGTAAGTACAAACTTGTCAGACTCAATGATGAAAATGTAAAATGCTATGTTTTTCATCCCATTATCCTATGCTTTTAGGATTAATTAATGCCTAGATGTACTCACTACTTTTATATTTTGATTTAGGTTGCAATTGGATGAATATGGTGGAATTTAGAAAAAAAAACAAGCGAAAATGACTAAAATGGGAGAAATATAAAGTTTGAGGACTGAAATACAATTACTCAAAAGTTAAGTCGAACCTCATGATGAAGTTTTAAGAGTGTTAGGCGTCAATTGGATGAGAAAAGAAGCCAAAAGGATGAAATATAGTCAAAGTACTCTTACATATCAACTCCCAACCGAAAAAGTTATACTTCGAATTTTCAATATCAATTTGAGACTCATTTTTGGCATAGGAAACATTCAAATTAGAAATATTGTATTTCTAGATGATTTGTAGCTTTCAAATGCATCTTGAATCTTCTCAATCGGATATCGAGAGAGAAAGATATGACAAAAATACTGTAAGTGTCAAGTAGAAGTAGATAAAGCTATGCAGTCGCATATCTTTAAAACAATGCGGTCGCATAAGTTATTTCAGTGAATTGCAGGGCCAAGTTCAAAGCAACTATGCGGTCGCATCCACTTCTACTTTAAGGTCGCATAGAGCATTTTTGATGCGCGAAATTTGATTTCCGAGTTTGACTCAAACACTTATGGAAACAAATTTCAAAACACTTTTTAAACCCTAAAGCCATTGGGAAAAGAGACAAGACACCCCCATTCCCCTTTTCCTCTCTTGTTGCACTTAGAATTCTTCATCAGTAGCTAAACTCTTGTACTTGATTGAAAGAAACTGAAGCCTCAGAACCAATCCAACCGTGAGATCTAAATTATATGCGTTGTTTAATTCACATTTTAAGTATTGAATATTCTTATGCACTTATTTCATGATTGTTGCAATCTTCACTAAGTTAAATGGCAAATTTGTAATTTTTTATCTCTTTAATTTATGAAGCAACTAAGGTTTAATGATTTGTTGCGTTAGAAATTATTAAATCTCAGGAATAATGTTTGACTATATTAAATACAACCACTTGTAATTGTGTTATTTAGTTTCATCGACTTCTCTAATTATTAAGGTGGTTACTAGATTACATCCATATCGCTTGTCTTGGGTTGTTTAGTAATTAAGGTTAATTGAATCGCTTATTTTCTAATTAACTATAGTTAAGGAGAAATATGAAAATAATTCCAACGATAAATATTCAAAAATAGAATTAATATATATTTTTATCTATGATCAGTTGTGAAATTCCAGTGGTGGATGTAGACTTAGGCAAATGTTTGTTCTTTTGATTACTTTCGTTATTTTAATTTGAGTTATTCATTAGTCGATTTATTTAAAATTGTTTAGGTATAATCAAACCACCCCCTATCATCATTTACATAGGATAAAATTAGATTAATCACTCTTTGAGGGACCAACCCTTGCTTCCACTACTACATTTGTGTTTAGAAGTTAAGATTTTATTTTTGAGTGTCTGCAACATCACACCACTCAAATACTAGCATAAACCCATTTTTGCTTTAAAAGGCTCCAGATACCAAGTTTTTTGTGAATATTAGGAACATGTAGCACATCGATGAGTGTTACATTTTTCCCTGACGTCATATTCAGCACTGCTTTACCAAGACCAACAACTTTTGATGTTGCCAGTTGTCCATGAAATGTTATCGTCCATTGATAGGAGTGTAAGATGAAAACATCTCCTTATCAGCACAAACGTGACGAATAGTGCCAGTATCTACGAACCTTTCTCTCGGATTGTCCACCGTGTTTGCTTCAAATACAACAGCTGAGAGCATTAGTTTAGACACAATGTTAGACAATTTGTCTTCCTTAGTCAAGTATGCTTGGTCCTTTTTGTTTTATTTTTTCTGTCGACAATCCTTTACAATGTGACCAAGCTTACCGTAGTTATAGAAATTTCCTTTGAATTTCTTGGCCTTACTCTTTTTCTAGCCATTACCCGAGTGCTTCCTTTTCTTGCTAGTATTTGGCTCCAGGAAATTGACTTTAGCCTCTATTTCCAGCCTTCCAGATTCTTTTTCTTCAGAATTTTGATTATCTTCCTCAATTCTTAATCTTACAATTAGATCTTCAAGTTTCATTTCCTTGATTTTATGTTTTAGGTAGTTTTTGAAATCTTTCCACATTGGTTGTAATTTTTCGATAATCTCATCGACCTGAAATGACTCACATAGTTTCATACCTTCCACATGTATATAGTGGAAGATGATTTGTAACTCTTGGACTTGATTCATCATTATTTTAGAATCTACCATTTTAAAGTCCAGGAATTTCTTTATAGCGAATTTCTTGAATCAGACATCTTCCATTTTGTTTCCAATGATTTCCACAGTAATTTAGCTATCTTGATCGAATTGGATATGTTCTATAGTGTGTTGTCAAGGTAATTGAGGATTTAGTTCCTGTATAGAAAGTCACTATGACTCCATGCTAGGGATGGCAAAAAAACATGTTCAACCCGATACCCGCGAGACCCCACCCCAAATGGGACATGGATTACCCGCCTAACCTGGTGAACGGGGTCGGGACGAGGCGAGGGTCATTACCCCGAAACGGGTATGGGGCGGGGATGGGAAACATAGTTCCCGCCCCGCTACCCGTCCCGTTTCAAGTTAATTTCAAATTTAAATTTTTTATCGAACAAAAATAATAAATTTCTCATTATTTTTAAAGAGAGCATAAGTTGTTTTTAACAAATTACTAAAAAAAGTAATAATATTTACTAACTAAAGACATAAAAAATAAAAGTAAAAAATAAAATAAATAAAAAATAAATGGGGCGATAAATGGGGTAGAGGACTCACCCCAATCCTGCCCCGAACCTGCCTTGTTCCGTTTAAATCGGGTATGAGGATGGGGTAAGGTAACAAAAATACTTGACGGGACAGGGGTAGGAATGGCCGACCTGTCCCATACCCGCCCTGTTGCCATCCCTACTCCATGCATCGAATGGTGCTCATTTTTAGAATCTGTTTCCTCATCTTCAACAATTGGAGCATCTTTACTCAAGAGTTTTGCCAAATTCAGAGTTGTGAGATAAAAACAACATGACCCATTGCCATCTCTTAAAATTTACTCTCGTAAATTATTTTGATTTCTCCCCGTGAGCATTATTAGAGGGTAAGATAGATGATTATTTGACATTATCGTCTTAAGATTATTGACAAACAATGATATTACCGTGCAATAATTTGGGCAGAATAATGATGTACAAAAATGAACGATATAAAATGTTAATGGTCGGGGCAAGAGTTCGACTCTTTCTCCTTAAGACGATAATGTCATGCACTAGTGCTGATGGTATTCCAGTACTCGTCTCCCAAGATACCACGACTTGTAATACTAGAACTCCAAATTACAAGACCCAACGAACCTACTCAAGTTTGTGATCTCTCTAAAATTGGAGGACTAAAATGTACGAAAATAACTTTCGATACCAAATTGGAAAATATGGACTAATAAAGGGATGAAGAAATATAATTTGGAAGAATAATAAAATCATAATTGATTTTGAAATGAATAAAAATAGGGGTATGGGGACCTTTATATAGAAGTTGAAAAGTTATGCCCAAACCCAAGCCCAAGCCCACGGCATGGCATGTCGTGTCATGTCATGACGGTCGGTCGGTCGGTCGATTAGACAGATGTGGTAATGCGCGCATGTAGGCTTTGACTCAACCTACTAGCATGTAGGTTCTCTTCCCTTCAAAATACTATTGGTACCCCTTGGGACCCAAACCCCAAGTCCCAAACTTTAACAATATAAAGTGGTTTCTATTCTTCTATTTTTCCTACGTGGGATTGATATTTTCCAATTTCCCACCAATTTTTATTCCTAATTTATTTCAACTTCAAGTGGTCATCTTTTGGCCTTAGTTTCTTATTTACCCTAAATTGGTTTTGAGAAAATAAATACATTACATTAATCTACTCATGGAGTAAAACACACTCGGCCAAAGAAATCTTTTGTCCATCACTAAAATAATTGGTAAAGAGTTGGTCAAACTAACTAGTTAGACCAATTTTTTCCAACACAAAGTACCTAAAGTGTTTGATCTGAAGACTTCACCTAGTCTCTAATCTGCTAGTAACAGCTTTAGAGGTTGTACCCAAATCGACCATCTCCAACTCCAGTTTCTTCAATTGCTCATCCACAACTTTTGCCCTTATATCCATGTCTCAGTAACTATCAAGTCTATTATGCCTACTGTGATACCAATTTGTTATAGGATGAACCTCAATATGTAGTTCACCTGACAACTGATCAATAAAAGAGGCTTTTTCAGCTGAACGAGCTGAATGCAGGATCAATATAAGAAGAAAATAGAATTGAGAAGGTAAAATGAACAAATTGTGAGAGAGAGAGTAAAGTTCTCGATAATCTCAACTAAAAATCAGATTACAAACTACCTTCATCATTCACACATGGTTTTGTATATATAATTGAATAGTAAAGACTTGTTTATCCAACCATTACAACTTATTAAGGCTAATGCAATACATATTACTAATACGGTAACTTCTTGTTAATACGGAAATGTCTTGTTAAACGATAAACGGTGTTGTTTTGTCGTTTTGAAATTCAATTTATAGTTAATTTTTGTAGATTATGCTGCCAATTTACATGATAGTTTTCCTTCTTCCCCTTTTTGCCTAATCAGTCTCCTTTATAGATTTCAACGGATGGCATCTTCATCAATCAATCAATCATTGAAATTTGAACCATTTTCTCCTTTTTGCCAAGACCTTTTTCTTTTCCCTTTCCACCTAATCGATGTACTTTACTATTTTCTCAAAATCAAATTACACGTCGGAATCTATTGATTTTGGTGCTATAGAACCTTGGAGCATGCCTTCATTATTTATAGATTGTTCGGGTCTGGAGTTGTTAGGTATTTATTTAATGTAATTGGCAATTATGTGAACAAAAAGGACTAAAGTTGATATGTTGTAAAAAGTCAAGAAGCAGTATGCAATTAGTGAAAGTTGTGATATTTTAGGTCTAGGGTTCGAGAATGGAAAAGAAGGAAAAACGGCCCGAATTTTCGCTAGACTATCGCCAAGACTTAGCTTGAGCATCAGAAACATAACCTTCATCGCCCGCATGTCGCCTCACCTTGACTTGAGCGATAATGTTATTCGGAAATTTTTTAAATTCATTTTTAAAGACTTTTTGTCCGGTCCATTTATTCCCTAACCACATAAATATCCAAACACCACAGATCATTGAGCAAACACTTAGCTTTTCATATTCTCTTCATCTTTTGAGATTTCAACCTTCATTATTCATATTAAATAGTTCTTGGCGATGAGAAAAATAGTTTACAATCCAAATACCAAAATTATGCTTTCTTCATATTTTTCAGAGTTTCTGAAGATCAAGGGAAGATGACTGGAGTTCTAGTCGTTGAAAAACACAATGTTCTTCGTACATCCACATGAAATAGATGATTTTACAAAGCTAAGAGTAACTGCATGAGAGCGCAATCTACGAGCGCTTTGGAAATTGCATCTGGGAGTTGGTAAATGAGCATAGAATCCAGGAGAGCTGTTAGAATTGTAGTCATGAGGTCGGATAGTACGTGTCATCATCTAGTTTGGTAAACTGTAAGTTAAAAATGGTTTATAGTGGATTGTTAATTGGAAAAGTGCCCGAAGTTTTCACCCAGGTTGGGTTTCTCCATGATCAACTCTTGTGTTTATTTATTGCTTACATAACTACGATATTTCGACATAGGAATAAATGAATTACATGATTAACCATCTAGAAAATAATTTTAGTGACTTGTTGCTATTTAATTGTTAAGTAATTTTAATTCTGCATAATCACATATTCACCCCTCTCTATGTATTGTTAGGGTTGAACTACGTACTGGTCGCTTTGATTTTCGACGGAATCAATTATACTTATTAGAAAGTTCGAATGAGAGATTTCTTTAAAGATTTCGATGAACGTATTTGGATTAGCATTCAAATTGGGTCAACTACACCAGCACCTTCAACTACTATTGTTGGTGTAGTTATACCACTGCCATTTCACTTTGGACTAAAGATGACTTAGTTGAGTGTAACAGAACAGTAAGAGCATTCATGCCTTATTCATAGTTGTGTCTCTTGAAGAGTTTAGGAGAGTTTCGATGTGTGAGAATGTAGCGACCAAGAATTTTAAATTTATATAAAATTATTTTCTCGAAAAATGTGTTGCTAAATTTTAAACCCTAACGTTAAAGTGAAAACGCGTTCGTCTAGCCGTTATAAACGAATTTAAATTATTTCGAATCGAATTCATTTTCGAATAATTTTAAATTAACGATCACTTATTATTTCGTTTTAAAGTCCAATTATTTCAAGTCCAATTAATTAAAGTCCAATATTTATAGTCCAATTAAATAAGTCCAAAAGTTTAAATTATATTTTTTTAGCCCAAATTCATTTAGGTCCAATGTAATTAAGTCCAATTAGAATTTTTTTTCCAAAAGCCCAACTGCTTGGCCCAATTACCCACCTAGAAGTTTGTGCCCTAATTTTCTACTATTCATATGCACTCTTTCCCTCCATCATCACCATTCTAGCATTTTAGCAACCATTTTTTTTGTAAGCTTTCTCTCTTTTCCTCAATTTTTGGAGATTAATGTGGATGCTAGAACATCAATTTCTAGCATCAACAATATCTCCTCCTCACACCCTTAACTCTATTTTCACTATGAGTCACCATTGATGCTAGAACGACCATTTCTAATATCAACAGTGAACTCCCTAAGCTGCAATAGTATGCAACCCACCCACCAAACCACCATTCACCATCAACACTGCATCCCTCGAGTTTAACCATTAGCCATTGCAACCATCTCCTCACCACCACCAACACTCCACTCACGAGACCAACCTCCACTGTCCAAAATCGTAGCCCAAACCACCATCAACCAACATCACCTCAAGGCCACCAAAACCGAGCTAAAAAACCGACTGCCAAAAACACACATGCTGCCACAAGTTCACCCCACCAAACCACATCAAACCACCAACTCACGGCAAAAAAGCTTAAAACCAAACCACCAAATATCGAGCAAAAACCCGACCACCGCCACCATTTCCACCTAAAATCTAAAACCCCCAATCATTGACAGCCCCCATTTTCCTCCAAATCAATACCCAAAAGTCCCAAAATCAAGAAGTAAACCAACCCAACAAACTTACCCCATTTCCAACTCGATTCCACCAAGAAATTCGAAAGAAAACCGAACGCCAAAAGCCCCAAAAGAAACCCCCCACTTACCTGATCGCCGGCGCCACCTCAGGTGGTGGAGCTGCCACCACCACCAGTCGGTGGTAGTGGAATCAGAGGAAGGAGGCGAAGCCCCTTCCCTCCCCGTCATCTCTCTCTCTCTGTAATGAGAGACATTTTAATTTTAATTTGATTTTTTTTTGAAATTTCTTTTAAGCCCCCAATTTCTTAAATCAGTTTATTTTGATTCCAAAGTTTGTGACATTTTTCTTTCAGTCCTTAAAGCCTCATGTTCAGTTTTAATGAACTTCAATTCAGTCCCCAAGTTTAGAAAATATTATTTCAGTCCTCAATATTTTATTTTCAATTTTAGCATATTTCCAATTAAGTCCCTAATTTATAAAAGGTTTAATTTCAGCCATTTAGTTTCCATTTTCAGTTTTAAAAGATTTACAATTTAGTCCCTAACTTCTAAAAGTTATTATTTCATCTTTAATAAGATTTGCAATTTAATCCCTAACTTTGTAAAATTACTATTTCAGCCTTAAACTTTTTCAGTTTTAATAAATTTCCAATTTAACCCCTAAACTTTATTTTATCATTTTAAGCTATTTATTTCAGTTTCAATAATTTTCAATTAAGTCTCAAAACTTTATTTTAACACTTTAAAACTTTAAAATAATAATTCAAAACTTATTTCTATTTTGGCTAGACGAAACGTAGTGACGATTAAGAGCTTGAAATTACTTACCGCTCCATTTTTGCACGTAACTCGAGATTATTGAGGTAGACTCACTTCCATTAATTAGTTTAAATTATAATTACATGTCTTATGTGAATTTACGTGATTTATATGCTTTAATGTATGAGATGAGAATATGTCATATGAGATATATGATGTTGTTATGCTTCCCATAACTTATATGTTTTAATGCATGAGAAAGACGAGAATCTCTTATGAGATAAGATGAGAATGTTATGCATAACTTATATGCTTAAATGCACGAGACGAGACTACCTACACCCTATGATTTTAAAGAGCCTATGATTTTCAAGAAAATGAGCCTATGATGATGATGATGATGTCACGTTATATATTGCATAAGTATGTGTTCAATTATTCTGTAAATTAATTATCGACGATGAGTCTACTGAGTATTTTTTTGAAATACTCATTCCGTTATTTTAACAATATTTGCAGATTTCGGAGATGATCGGATGTGATGGGCAGTGGTGGCACAAATTGAAAGTTGTAGTTATTTACTTTTGAAATTTCCGCATTTTGAAAACTATTAACGTACGTTGTAATTTCGTTTATTTCAAAAACTTGAGATTTAAAATTTTAAACGATTGTTCTAAGTTATTTAAATGAGTTTTATTGCCGACGATAATTACCGTTATAAATGTGATGTGATTTTAAAAATTAGGTTATTTCCGCAAATTTGATTATTAAAATAAGGGCAAAAAACGATGATGTGACAATCCAAATTAACGGAACTCGGGGTGCTACAGAGACTGTTATATAAGTTTGGGATATCTTAGAAACCACCCACAAGGGAACTAAAACGGTTAAAAGCTTAAACTACATATGTTAACCTCTAGGTTTGAAGAAATTAGAATGAATGACGATGAATTCTATGCATAGCTGAATGACATATTTAATTCGAGTTTTAACTTAGGTGAAAAGACAATCGAGTCCAAAATTGTTAGAAAAGTCCTTAGATGGACCTGAAAGATTTAAACCTAAAGTCATTGTGATTGAAGAAAATAAGGACTTAGATGCAGTAAAAATCGAAGAACTTGTAGGATCCCTTCAAACCTATGAACTCACTGTTTTTCAACATAAAAAGGTTAAATCCATAGCCATGAATACTGTTAGAGAAGAAAATAGTGAATCCACTGATGTTGAGATGCTTAGGGACGATGAAATAGCTTATTTCGTTTAAAAATTTCAAAATGTGATGATGAATAGGAGAAAGCCTCAAGAATGAAAAAATGAAGTCCTTAATAAATTCTCGTGACCTTGAGTGATGATGAATTAGACTCGAGTGCTCATAGTGATACATCTGGGGATGAGGATGAACAAAATTTCATGGCCTTTACATTAATAGCTAAGATTGAATCTAATAAGGAGATTGATAAGGTTGAAAGTGATGAACGGAGTGAAAAATCCAAGGATGAGTCTGAGGATGAACCTAATATTCATGAATCTTATCGTGAACTATTTGGGGAGAGTCTTAAGATTAAAAAGGTGAATAAAGGTGTATTGAGAAATGTAAATGATCTTGAAAGAGAGAAAGAAAAACTCATAGGTGACTTTCAGAACTCTACCAAAAATTTGAGTGAATTGAAACTTGTTAATGAGAACTTAGAAGCAAAAGTTAAATCATTAACAAGTGATCTTGAAAAATCTAACACTCAACTACAATCATTCATGTGTGGTTCACAGAAATTTGATAATTAGTTGGTGATGAACAAGCCTGTTGAAAATAGGCATGGTCTGGATTATGTTCAAAATGGTAATATTACTGCTAGTACATCCAAGACCACATTCGTCCCGGCTACTAACAAAGCTCGAAATACTGGTTATCCTGAACCAAAGGTCAAAAATGTCTTAGGATCCAGACCTACTAGACAACGTAGGGTCAATCGTCCTACATATCGGTAAAAACCTCCGAGCAGATTTGAACTTATGTTCATTCACACTTGTCACCATTGTGGCACACTGGGACACACAAAACCTATGTATCGTAAACTTGTGACTAGAGGTAAAGTCAAGATTTTACTAGCAAGGTTAACTTTCTTGCTAATCAAGTTAGCCATTTAACTTAGATGATGACTCGGTTAACTAGAATCACTTTTACTTCTAAAAAGGTTTCGGTTAAAAAGAGCAACCTAGAAGGTCGTGAGATTGATCATGCTCTTAAAGGTAAGAACATCCATATTTCACCTTGATCGGTTTCTTAGGTCCATACATATGCAGTTTATTGAGTCCATTTATTCTTACATGCATCTCACTTATTTTCTTTTATTATTATTATTATTTCATTTTGTGTTTTTATTTTGTTTAGGTATTTATTTTAAGGAAAAATATGTTTTTGGGCTCTGGACATTTCATGGTACTCTTAAACATAGCATTTGTGACCAAGTATGCATTTATCCATTCTATACTGCAATTTCCATTACTTGGTCTTGTTTAATGCGGAGTATTGAGTATAAATTTCTATATGCATCATCTGCACAGCACACATTGTGATCTTGTGAGTAAGTCTAGACCGCATGTGTGAGATTTGTAATGGTTGTGATGTGTTAGTAAGGTGACCTTGAATGTGAATTGACCTACATTTAAATGATCTTAGCTCAAGATGCATCTTCCTCTATTATTCAAAAATAAAAAAAAAATAGTTTGGTTCATCTTATATTTTTGTTTGAAACCTATTTGTCTCGAGTAATTAAGCTCGAGGGGTTCTTATAACCTGGTGCCTATGGTCAGCTGACTTGGGTTAACCAGTCTAAAGCTCATTACATCGATCAATTTAGTCGGTTAATGGACAAGAATCTGTACATAAGATGTAATATATGAGAAAAGTGACATAAAAATTATATGCTCAAATTCAGGAGAGAAGAAAAATATTTATGTAATTGAGCTCGTTTTCAGGTCTTAAAATTCTTTTGGGTTTGACTTTCATTAGTAAGGAAAATACTTATTTAATAGTGATGTTCGTATGTCATTTCTCACAAATTTAAGGTTTGAAGTCATATTCACGAGAGAATAGTGGTACTTTACACGCATGAGTCTCGTATACACTTTACTCCATTTTTGAACTTATTGAGTACATGGGAAAGTTTTATTGATAATGCTTTACTTGAGAGCGCATGCATTTTTTAGTTCATGTGGTTGTCAAGGGCTTAATTTATGTTAATTTAAAATTTCAAAAATGCTATTTTCTTAATTTCCAAAAATTCAGTGCTATTTTTGTCAATCATTTGTCGTTGTCTTATCATTGAGACATGCTCGAGCGATAGAAGCAGAAGTTGCCTTGCTCGCTTATCGCTCGACCTTTGCTCGAGCAACATGCTGTATTTTTAAATTTTAACATTATTTTTCAGGATTTTACGCATTTCTTTCCCATTATTCTCTTGATTTCTTTAAAA
The DNA here is from genome assembly GCA_019097785.1 of Fraxinus excelsior. Taxonomy (NCBI): domain Eukaryota; kingdom Viridiplantae; phylum Streptophyta; class Magnoliopsida; order Lamiales; family Oleaceae; genus Fraxinus; species Fraxinus excelsior. The sequence continues at coordinate 22,016,386 of CM032635.1, read as the reverse complement.
AATTCATCACCCACATAAAATTCTTGCTTTCCCAACAATTTAATCATCTCAAATCACTGCATTGAATCAAGCATTTTCTAAGGTGAATCTCTTAAACCATATTTATTTCCATTTTTGCAAATTATTATGGGATTTTTCAATTTTTGGTCATTCTTGCTTCAAGTTTTAGCTTTGCAGTACATGGTTTAGTAATTCTCATAAAGTGTTTTGGTTGTGCTGGAGATAAAGGATTGACGGTGTTGAATGTGGTGTGTTTGGTTGGAATGTTGATTGAGTAAGTTGCATTGTACCAACATTCGATCACGTTGAGATTAGTAGTTTAGTTGTGTGTTTTGGATTATCGATTTATACGTTGGAAGTATGGAGTTTGTTCTCTGTTATGCACACAGGGCATACATGATCACTAGTGTTTTGGTTTGGTTGTTGTTTAGTGTTGACACCGCGAGGTGATGTCAGGTCAGTATGACATGACATTACGGCACACGTCATGTCCTCACATCACCTACGTCTAGGCATCACGACATTCTTTTGTGCATTCATTTATAGGTACGTTGCATATGCACTTTTACCTTGTTTTGTGTACTTCATGCGTCCCATGCATATCTTACATATCATATCGAGGTTTTGATATATTGGTTTTACACATTTCAGATGCCGCCTAAGAGAGCTCGTACTACTGCTACGACACTTGGTACACCTACCTCTTACACTAGATCTATGTTCATTTATATTGTAGCCCAAGACACTTTTGCGTCATAGTTTTCATTTAGATCTATTTTGTTTGAACGCGAGGTCATTAAGTCTGACCTGTCACCCGACCTCGCTGCCATTTTCACTTCCCCAGGTTAGGAACCTTTTTTGGTTGAGTTAGTCCCTCCATCGAGTCTTCTTATTCAAGACTTCTATGCTAACATTTATGAAGTTAGCGACTAGTCTTTTAGAGTATTCCTTCGAGGTAAGACGATTAAGATCTCTCCTGATGTTGTGTCTAGCATAGCTCATACTCTAGAGTCGTCTACCCCTTATTTCCTCATCTGAGGCTTGATACTCTTCCAGCGGATTCTTTAGTCCATTCGACGATGTTTAATACGCCGTTGGAGGGAGGCCCTGATGCGATTCGTACTGGCTCTCTTCCTACTGACTAGCAGATTCTATTGCGCATTTTGTGCATGAATCTGTGGCCTGTTTCCCACACTTCTTCATTACCCATGGAGAAGACTCGATTTTTTACGCCCTGCTGCATAGTGATTCTATTGATTTACCCTCATTCATCTGTCAGCAGATTTTGCGGGCTTTTCGTGTCACAAGGATGAGGGTGGGGCTACCTTATGCTTGCTTGATATATATGTTAGTGACAACCCTATGAGTGAATTTTCCAAATGGGGTTCTGAGATGGGTTTCCCAACCGATTGGCTATATCACTATTGCTCAGAGTAGGTCACATGCTTCTTTTAAGCCAGCATAGCCTGTTGACCCGACTATGTTGGCTGATCTATTGATGACCTTATATATTTTGATCTCTCAGATTCCTTTACTTTTTCCTCTGCTCCTCCATCCACTAATATTCCATTATCTTCTACTTTTGTTCCTCCTTCCACTGACCCAGTTCATCCACCTGCTGACATTCCTTATGTTCATGTTGATTCGTCTGTAGCACTTATATGACAGATGACCGTGTTGATTGAGCATCAGGTTCGGATGATGACAGAGCTTACACAGCTACGAGCTACAGTTGATCGACACATTATCGAGTTTACTATGCTTCGTGGTGCTGTTAGATATATTCAGCGAGGGCTTAGTTGGATTCATCGCCACTGGGATGATGGTACAGCTTTAGAGGAGACGGTTGATTCTGATGATGCTGACGATGCTGCTTAGTTTTTTGGTTACCCCTTGTTATTTTGTGACAAAAATGGGGAGTAAATATAGATTTTAAGTAGATATTGGATTAGATATTTTTGCTTTAACAGGATGTATATGTTTTTATCTACTTGATAAGATGTATCTAAAACTTTTGATTATTTGATATACTTTCGATTTTACTAGATTAAGTTTTTGATGTTTTATAGTATCAATGTTTTATTTTGGCATGTTGGGTTGCATTGATATTACGTCTTAATTTAGCATATGATATGAAACTGAAAAGATGCATTTTGAGTTCTAAACTGCTTAAATCACTTTTACACCTTGAATTATTTTATTCTTAATAATGTTTACGTACATTTTATGTTGCGTATTTGAGTGTCTATTTCAGGAAATAGGTGTTGAAAAATGAAATAAAGAATTTGTTCAAGACAGTTATTGGTTGTCAATTCTTTTGGTCTGTAATTTATTTTACTACTGACTTGACTTATATTGTAGTTTTGTCAAAGAATTCAAAGGGGGAGTTTGTTAGATCTTTAATGTAATTGACAATTCTATGAACAAAAATGACTAAAGTTGATATGTTGTAAAAAGTCAAAGAGCATTGTGTAATTAGTGAAAGTTGTGATATTTTAGGTCTAGGGTTTGAGAATGGGAAATAAGGAAAAACAGTGATGATTTTAGCTAAACCGTCGCCAAGGCTTGGCTCGAGCATCAGAAATAGAACCTTCATCGCCTCTCCTCACCTTCGCTCGAGCAACGACATGTCGTTCGACTATTACTCACCATTTGCTCGAACGACAGTGTTATCCGAGAATTTTTTTAATTCATTTTTAAAAGGTTTTTGAGTTTTCAACCTTCATTATTCATAGTGGATAGTTCTTGGCGACGAGAAAAATATCGGTTTTACAATCCAAATTCCGAACGGTTGCTTCATTCATAGCTGTCAGAGTTTCTGAAGATCAAGGGAATGTGACTGGGTTCGAGTCGTTGAAGAACGCAGTATTATTCGTGCATCCACAGGAGATATTCAATTCCACAAAGTTAGGAGTTGCTGCAGGAGAGCGCAATCCAGGATAGCTTTAGATATTGCAGCTGGGAGTTGGAACAGGAGCACAGAATCCAGGAGAGCTGTTGGAATTGTAGTCAGGAGGTCGATAGTACGTGTCGTCTAATTTCGTAGACTATAAGTTAAAAATTGTTTATAATAGATTGTTGACTGGTAAAGTGCTCGAAGTTTTCATCCAGTTGGGTTTCTCCGTGATTAATTCTTGTACTTATTTATTGTTTACATAACTACGGTATTTCAACGTAGAAATAATTGAATTGTATGATTAACAATCTAGAAAATAATTAATTAGTGACTTGTTATTTAATTGTTAAGTAATTTTAATTCCGCATACTCACCTATACCTCCCCCCCCGCCGCCCCCCCCCCCCCCCCCCCGAGCTAAGGAATTGGAATTAATCAATGTCCATGAATGTGATTTCTTAATTTACTCAAGGCATTTCTTTGATTAGTTTGGTAAAGAGAAATATTTATTCTTTTTGTTAGATATATTGTTGCTTCATTTATCATTCCATTATATGTGGAACAGATTTACTCGCTGGGGATTGGATATGGTTTAGGTGTAATTCTCTTAGTTAACAAGATTTAAAATAAAAGCTTTGTGTTGATTAACTAAAGAGAAGTTCCAATTGTCAAAATAGTATTAGAGCATTCTCTGATCCTAAATTTCCTTTATACATAGTTCATTACCTTGTTGTTTTATGCTAATATCTTAGTAAACTTTTATAATTGAAGTTTCAAATACAGATTTAATCCCAAACAGCACAAAAAATGAACTAGCAGGCTGTCCATGAAATGAACCAACAATTCTCAACCGTACAAGGTAAGCTTCCATTGCTTTTGTGCATATTACTTAATTATAATTAAGCAAAAATAAGATTTCAGCAATTTATTTGTGTTTACATTACTGACTCGATGTTCTGCAACTTAAAAATATAATGCTTGTTATCTAATATGTAATAAGAAAAACTGTTTTAAACATTTTAGTAGTAGCTGACGTTGAAATGTCTGTTAGCAATTGTTAGAACTTTTGTTACCTAATGTTGAAATGTCTCTTAGTATTTGTTAGCTGCTATCTGATGTTGAAATATCTAGTTCTGAAAACCTATTGTAATAAATCGTATATTAGGCTTCTATTTTTTAATTTTATAATAAAATGAAATTACCATACGTACACATTTTTCAATAAAATAATATTACACGCAAATTTAAAATTTTTTCTAATTTTTTTAACCACACATTTTCTATCAAATCACTATTTCAAAATGAATTTTGGCAAAAGAATGGGCATGTCATTTAGAGCAATAGATGACGCTTTCGAAGTTGTACACTTTTATCTATAATGCTGCAAAAAGTAGAATTACACACCCATACACATTATGTACAAGTATGAAGTTAGACCTGGCAAATAAAGACTTAATACTTGTAAATCTTAGTGCTGCTGACTTGTTTACTTTCATTTGGTTATATGTGTAAATGAAAATTTATACACGTGGGAAAAGATTGCAAAGCAAGTCGTTAGATACTTTCTACTCGATTGCCTAAAAAATCTCTGTAATCCAAAAACATAGTATTTAGTGCAACCCTTTTTTTTTTTTTTTTTTTTTTTTGGTGATGATCACTAAAGCATGCAAAACAGGAGAGTAGTTCCCTGTATTGATCCTTTTTCCATCCGGTAGAATTGAACAATGTTCAAGCAGAAAAATAAGTTAAAATTCTCATTTGTTATATCGTCCATTTTTGGAAATAGCTTACTTTTAAGCTTAGTAAAACATGATCTAAGCTTATCCTGTAGAATCACTGACCAACAACATTTCAATTCGTAGATGATTAATTATAGTGTGTTAGTCAGGCTATACAAAATGCGCTGGATGACTAAAATGTAAAGTCGGTGTATCTATATGTATATCAATTCTATAATTGACCATTTGATATAATTACTATGCTTATTGTTTTAGGTTTTTTATAATCAAATGTTCGACATTGCACAAGAATATAATTTTTAACTAGGTCAGAATGAACAACCTATGTCTTTGAAAGAATCTGAAATATGTGAACAAGTTTTGGACAAGAGATTTAGTTATATTGATTAACAGAATAATCGTATGTTCTTAACTTCAATAGTTTCATAAACTTCCAATGTGAGATAGTGGTATAACAAAAAAAATATTAAAACGTCCATCAAAATCATTTTCAAATGTATGTCTAATTGACTAATTTGATTTTGAATCATAACTAATTAAATTGTAATTTTCAAATTTAATTTAAAATTGCACTTGATTATTAATATATTAATGTTAGATATTATTTTCTATAAGTTTAAATTATTTTAATTTAACAAAGTAAACTATTTTAACATATTGATTTTTAATTTTTGAAGTATCGAGACTAATTGTAGGATAATGAATCTAGTTAATAAAGATATATTTACTTTGAATTATTAATATGAAAATTTGAGTATAATTTGGGGACCAATATTGTGAATTCCGTTTAAAGTGAATTTTTCTTGGAACGTGATTTTTACATAGTTTTTGACTCCTATAAATACAAAGGGTGGGTTATACATTGAAAACTCTATCTAGCTTTTAATTACCATATCATTATCATATCATCAAATTCATTAAGAACACAAATTCAATTGACATATTTAGAGAGATGAGATCAAACCCTATCAAGAATTGAAGGTAAATTACATCTAGATTTTGAAGAATCAACATTGGAATTGAATATCAAGATTTATTGCATTATTTCATGATCCTGGTAATATTTTTCCATTATTCTTCTTGTTTTTTTATACGAAATCATGCTAAGCTAGATCCTTTTTGCATTGGATGCCCTATTATTCATTTGTTTTAATTCAAAACTACTAATTTAGTATTTTTTGTATTTCATGATTAATTTTGAATACCTATTTCATATTGGTTGGCATCAATTAGATAATTAATTGCTTATTTTAGTGTTAGAAGACTAATAATAAATTTAGAACGCAGTAAGATTAACATATGGGCAATAGATATTATCGCGTGTGCAATTATAAAGATAATCTAAAATTTAATAAGGTCTAAGCATTCGAATCCAAATATGGAATAGACTTGAGTTGTGATTAGAATAGAATTAATTTGGAAATAAAAGTTAAATACATTAATTTTATCGATTATCAAGAGTACTTAAATAAGACTAGATTACAAGTCAAGAATTGAAAACATAACAAAAGATAAACTCTAAATCCAATACAATCATCCATAATTAGATACAATTCCCACTCTTGCATTAATTTTAGAATACTTTAGCACAATCACAAATCAAATCTCTTTTGTTTCACATAATTCGAATTCAATCCAAAACTAGTAAACTTGAATTGAAATTTATTTCATGTGGGATGCTATTTTTAATATATCAAATTTATTACTTGTTAACGATTATGCGAGTTTGCAGGATTTTAATGAACAACAGTGCTCCAAAGGCACCAAGAAAAGATGCATCAAATTTGGCTACGTACTCTTTAATATTTTTCGTACTCACTTCCACAAGTGTTTTCCAAGACTTTGTCGAGGCATTAGCCCCAAATCCTAAACTCACCTTCCTTGTAGACATGGATATTGACTGTTGTGATACATATATATAATTGATGGAGGAGATGTTGTAGATCAATATGGCTTGGACAATGTAGTGATGATTTTTGTTTCGAATGACGAGAGAAATGAAATTTCGGGGGCTTCTTGGTTATTTTAGTATATTTTTTTTAGCAGGAGTTGTGCTCCGGTTCAAGTAACTAAGTACAAGAACATCATGTCGAGGTTATTTTGGACATTTTCAGAAAGCTTTGGACATATTTCGAGTGTTTACAAAATAATATGACATTTTTCAACTCAAATTAAATAGAAAAGAGAGTTTGCATCTCAATTTCCACTTTTAATTAACTCTAGACTGAAACGATAAATATAAAGAAGAAATTAAAGTTGTACAACCAATGATGAAAATGAAACTCCACCATTGGGTCTCATCATTGTGTTACACCATGCTTTCTCAATTATTTTTCACGTATTCAATATTTTATTTTTTAATAGTAATTAGTGATACTCGGTCATTCATTTATATATAAGTAATACGTCACTATATCTCACGTTAACCACTGTCATATCTCACTTTCTACACTAAATATGTGAAAATTATTTGAATAGTATAGTTTGTTTGACACTCATTCTTTTGAAGAATGAGTTTTTGAATAGTGATTGATGTAAAGAATGTGTGGTTAAAAAGTAAGAAGAATTTTTGGGTTTATGTGTAATATTATTTTATTTGGAGAATGTGTGGTTAAAAATGAATACTGTAGAAAAATGAGAATGAGAATGAGATAAAAAATGGGTGTCAAACGGGGGCTTAATTAAAATTAACTATTTATTAATATGAATAAGTTACGTATATATATATTTTTTTTTTATTGAGTCAACTTGAAGGCATTATTTAATTGCAATTTGTATCATGTACAAATTTTTTTAAACCACTATGGGTCCTTTCCAAGTTAGAAGAAGGGGGGAATCACTCAACTTCTTGGATGATATATATTTTGATCGATTAGAGCTCGTACAGATACGAGGAGTTTCAGAATAAGTATCACACACTTTCCGAGATGATTTTTTTTTTTTTTGGAAAAAATTAAAACGTTTTATTAATATTGAAGATAAAACATAATACTTAAGGAAGGGGCTCAATCTAACCCTGAGTTAAAGGTGAAATAATTATTTCATCTTCAAAGTAAAAACTGAAGAAGCTACACTTTATGTGCCCTAATAATATTGCATGTTATCGTATACCTAGCATAGTGTCTCTCTAACCCATGATCAATTTGAGACTCGCTACTTGAAGAAGATTAATAAATTTATTATTGTGACTCAATTTCAAAAAAGTTAACTTTTTCGTAATCTCCAAAAATGTTGCTCATCTACACTAATTTAAAGACAAAAAATTATGAAAACGTTAATTTTCTTAGAGAAGAAAAGGGAAAATAAAATCCTCAGTTTAAGATCTTCTCTTAATATAAAATAAATAAGAATAATTTAAGAGTCAAATTAATCCACCATGAACATGACTAATTACCTAATCCAATAAAAAACCTTAATTTTTTTTATAATCTACAAGCATTAAAAGTTTTATCTTAAATATAAAAAGGAAAAGAAAGTATATTTTAAATATTAATTGTTTATTCTTGGTAATTCTAGTGATAAGATGATTTAACACATTGGATGACACAATATCATATGACATTCTTTTCATTGGACTATTTAAAAAACAATAGAATACCTCAATCAAATTATTTTTTGCCACAAATTTAGAGGGTGTTTGATTGAGATTAAAATTTTATTTTTAGTAGATCGTGATAGAAATTTTGAAATGTGTGGTTGAAAAATTTTGAAATTCATGAAGATATAGTTAATATTGATTGTTTGACTTCGACTTGGATTAAAATCAGATTTTAATCCGAACCAACACAAGAGCTTAATCTATCGTCCAAGGTGTAAAAGTCATTTGGCAGAACAACATTATTCTATACGACATGCATGCGTAGTGTCAAAAGATTTTAATTCGGACCAAACATTGGCTTAATCTGTCGTCCAAGTTGTAAAAGTCATTTGGCAGAACAACATTATTCTATAGGACATGCATGCGTAGTATCTTTTGACTATTATAATTAATCATCATTAACACAAACAATCCTACGCAACTTACTTTTCTTAAAGCTAACAAGCACCATAAATCACCCAACCCCACCAATCCTCCTCACTCACCAGTCACCACACTAATTAACACTCATTAGGATCTCCATCTTCAATTCATGGCAGCAACCACCTCCACAACCTTCTGCAACTTCAATTCCAGAGCAAATTCAATGGGGCCGAGGGTCCGGTCCTCGTCGGACCATGGCTCCCAAGGGTGCACAACAAAACTCGATGGGGTGGCTATGTGGCTCATCAATGGCTTCACCTCTGCATTTTTTGCTTCCTTGGAACGCTGTTCTTGCATCCGTATTTCAACTCACGAAGATGAATATGGCTATGAAGCCAATAATTTGCCACTGATTTTCAATGACGGAAATGTTGGAGATGACGGTGTTAGGCGGCAGAGACAGGAAAAGTGATCATGGAAGGAGAAGCGTGGCCTCCTTCTCCGGAGGATCGATTAATTATTAAAATAAGGTGCATGATGTATGCTTTTTTCTTTGTCAAGTTGAAACAATGGATCGGAGCAATATTAAAGTTTAAAGTTTATGTCTTTCCATACTTCGAAACCTTTATGAAATCTGGTGAAAGCTTCATCTCTTAATTTGCATACGTACTCCAAAATCTGGATTCTCGAACCTGTTAGAATGTTTGAACCGATTTGCAACTGAACCGGTTGATAATTGCCCAAATTTACTGGCTTTTGTGAATAACACGGAACTTGTTCAGGTTAAATTACGGAGAATAAAAATGATATTTTGATTAGTGATTTTTTAGAGAATATGCCCAAAAATTAGGAAAAAATTTTGGGTTTACGTGCAAGATATTTTAGTCCCTCTTTGACAGTCATTTTTTTTTTCTTTTTCTGTAAAGAATGAATTTTTGAATAGTAATTTTTTGGAGAATATATTATTAAAAAGTAAAGAAAAATTTAGAGTTCACGTAAAAAAAAAAAAAATTTATTGTGAGAATGTATGATTTAAAATAAGTATGAGATTTTAATTTTTTTTTTTGAAAGAATAATTATCAAATGGGGACTTATTGTATATGATAAATCCCCAAGTACAGGGGATAGTTTCACAGGAAACTTACATGCCCTCACAAGGGGCATGGCCCCACATGTATTTTTTTGTAAAAAAAATTGCAGCGAACCCCACGATGTGTTTTACTTGTAAAGTGCCCGTGGGAAATTTCCCTGTACTTAAAGCAAGGTCCGTTTGTATACATGTGTAGCTAAAATTAAGTAAGAGAATTAAAGAGTTTTGATTTAAAGAGAGACATAATGATTTAACCGAGTCAATATTTTAAGTGGGGCTTGAGCTATCTCAAATAGTATCAACTATCAATGTTTTAGAAGCATGCTCGCTCACTTGAGTTGAGTTGAGTTGGTTAAATTAGCAAATTGTTTCAGTTATTTTCTAAATTATTTCTAAAAAGTTAGAATAACTTGCTAACCTATTGACTCAATCTTTTACATTTTCCATATCAATATTCAAGCCAGATTAAGATTTAAAAACATTGCATAATATTTGCATTCATAAAATTATTTTATTGGAACCTTTTTCTTAAATTATTTTCTTCCAAAGGATTTTAATAAATCTCAAAAGAAAAAAAAATGGCAGGTACCGACTTAGGCTGCCTCAATTATTTTTGTCAAGAATTAAAGAATCAACAGTAAATATGCACTAATAAAGTAAAAGCTACTTTCAGCTATTACGAATGATTTTGTTCTTTATAATCATATCTTTTGTGGGCCTGAGTTTCTTTCTAACTTTGGATTTAAATTTCATCAAAGGACTCGTCTGAAGGCGTCTGATATTTGCTATAGAAATCTGTACAGTTAAAATTTAATAACACATTCCTTTTTTGTAAGGAGTGGAATTTTGTATTAATTTTTATGGTATTAGTTACTTAAGTTGAAATGACAAAATTATAGAATATATAAATAGGATGAGAGAGACTAAACGAAAGAAAACTTGGAGCAATTAAAAATTTTGGTATGAAAATGGAAGTATATAAAGAAAATTGCACAACGGTCTCCAAATATATAGCTACTTCCACACTTGGATTCTCATTTTTTTAATTTTAGAATTAAGGGAAAGTTTGTTGAAAGATCCAATCAAACAATGTAGTTGAATAAATAACATTTTATCAATGTTTGTTTGTGAAATGACCTCAATTACAAAATACAATAAATAAACATTACCAAATGTCTAAAATATCCCTATCATGGAAAAAACTCAAACACCCTTTAAGTCCAATCAAATTCTCCAATTCATTTCCAATCGTATCAACATGCTCTTCGCCTCTCCCTGTGCTTGCTACCCTAAAATCTTGTTATTCATTATATTATTCACCTGTATTCTCCAATATTTTGAATATTTGAACAAGAATTTCGATTTCTATATTATCTACATTGAAATCTCTATTACATTTAAAGAAAAAAGAAATGTATTTTTTGAAATCTCATTTACATTGCTCCTTTTATTGTAGAATATAATATGAAATGATATTTTAGTTGATTTTTTTCACATTTGGTATATTTCTGTACTGTCGCAACTATTGAACGATCTATAGTACAGAACGACACTCCAACCGTTTTATGTAGTGTAGAACGACACTACAGCCGTTATCTTCCATATATATATACATATAGGGGGATTTGGTTAAAAAGCCTAGTCAACAATGATATTTGGTAAAATAGACAATCTCAATACCTTTTGATTAACTAGCATTTATTCTATATCATTATATGTTAAAAGTCTTAAACACCCTTCATTTGAAATATCTAAAATATCCAATTTGAAACAAAAATTTACGAAATCCCCCAAATATAAATCCCCACTTTTATTCTACTTTTTTCATACGCAATTTAAAACCAACAGTAAAATGGCATACTGTCGTTTTAAACGTCTGAATGCCGTTTTAACTACTTTTATGTTCGTATCAATTTATGTTTTCTCGTATCCACGTAAAAATGAATGAAAACAAATTTTAACAATATTTTTAGTGAAACAGAGAGTCCCTGGCCCAAAACGGCATGTTGTATTTATAAACGGTTTGGTGACATTTTAACTAACGTATATAATTTTTCACTGTATTTATAGTGAAATTGAGACCCTATAATCTAAAATGACATGATGCTGTTTTAAATGATTATGTGTCGTTTCAACTAATTTTGTATCAATTTCACTTTATTCACTCGTATGCACATTAAAATGAAAGAGTGGAAGTTTTCCAAGTCTGGTCGACTCATTTTGTAGTGAAATCAAGGCCCTGCCATGCAGAACAACATGATGTCGTTAAAAAAATAAATAATTTAAATTCCAATTATGAGATAAGATACTCAATAAATTAGAATGTTTAACTTATATAAATCTTACATGATGTTCTAATATATGATTGACTCATTTTGGAGTGAAATCGAGACCTTATAATCTAAAATGATATGCTGTTGTTTTAAACGATTGGGTGTCGTTTTCACTAATTTCGTATCCGCTTTACTTTATTTTCACTTGTATGCACGTGAAAATGAACGAATGGAAGTTTTCATTATATTTGGACCCGTTTATCGGCATAAAGTTCACTCGATAATAACCAACACCACTGTTCCCTGAGTAAGTTTTGTTGACACCGACCTCCAGGGTCACTTAGTTCAGATTACTGTATCCAATGAAGGGATGATAATGCGAGCTCGGATCTCGAGAGACTTATCCAAGAAATTTGTGTAGTCCTTCAAGGCGGAATAGTGAATAATGATTGAGAATCACTGACAGAATATACAAGCTACCAATCAGATAGATGCATGTGTAAAGATATCACGTCAATGCCCACATTATCCTCCAATCAAAAATCTTAGTTTCTCTCACTAAGTAATGCATTAATTGTTGGGGACCACTTGTATCAGTAACTCATGATCAACTGACAAATTTGAGCTCGACCACCAATCCTGTTGCGCCAACATATGAACTTATTCAGCTTAGTATCAGGATTGACAAGTCGGGGGTACTACATGCATGCATATATCTCCTATATAAAGCCATTGAAGTAAAAAGAGAGGAGGAAAGAGGAGGGAGATTCTAAGAAAAAAATACAAATTTTTTACACTTCTCTCATATTTCAAATATCCTCTATAATTACAGAAAAATATTATTGTACTAACCATCTTGCAACCATTTTGATTAATATCCATTGAATTTGTGTTCGTTCTTTAAGTTAGCTTGAATTTTGTCTATACATTTTTCAATGTCAACAAGTTGTATTAGACTTAACTACGAAATAAAGTAAATAAAACAAGTATGGTATAGAAAACATAGCATGTGCAATCGTTCAATATATATAACTTATCTATGATATTCTAAACATTGTTTTTACTAGTTTCGAAGAAATATCGAGAATACATGACCCAAAACGGCATGTAGTCATTTTAAATGTACGTATATCATTTTTACTAATTTCGTGTTCGTTTCGCTCCATTCTCACTCGTTTTCACATGAAAGTGTAAAAACGAAAGTTTTAACTAGATTTAGACATCACCGTCCACAAAAAGTTCAAACTATAGTGAGTCACATCATACGTCCGTTTGAAGATTACACTACATTTGATGATAAGTGTATTTTCTACACTTATTTAGGGCTTAAAACTTGATAATTTTATTGTTCTTTTGACAAAATATAACCTAAATTGTGTTATATTACATTTTGTAGGTAAAACTCATTGTTGGATGAAGAATTGAAGAAAAGAAGCAAAATGTGACGAAAATGGAAAAAATGGCAAAGTACGAGGATCAAAGTCTACACTTTAAAAGTTAAAGGATTAAATTGCTTTAATTTAAAAAGTGAATGGCATGGAGGAACACAAATTAATTGGGCCTTGAATTTCTAAATGGACCAAACCTCCTAGGGTGTATTCACGTGCATATATATATATATATATATATATATATATATATATATATATACAGCCAGACGGAGCAGAGAAAGAGGAGGCAGCCGGGCAGAAAATTGAGAGAAAAAGGGACGAAAGCTGCTGAATAAAATTGAGAGGAAAGCATATTATTGTGGCGGATATATTTTGTCATTGTTATACAGATTAAGGGGGGAATTAGTGGGCTGAATTAAAGGGGTTAAACGCATATCATCCAGTTGAAACGAAGAGAATAGTGGACAGAGAGAGGTTACATACATTAGCCGGCTGAATTAAAGTATTTACATACATAAGTGGGCGGCAAATTGGGCTGAATTGAGATAACTTAGGGCTGAATTTTGTATATTATATCTATATATATACAAGGCAGCAAGGTTACAGATATACATTGGCGGTTGGAATATATTGAACACATAGTGGCCGGCATAGAAGAGGAAGTGTGCTGAAATTGAAGAAGTGGGTTGCGACAATTGAGGTTAGACATATACTGGAGTGGCTGCACTTGAAATATAATATAGATATTATATACATGGAAAAGTGGAGGAAAAAGACATTAGTGGCTGAATTATATCACACAATTGGCTGCTGGAATAAGAAGACATAGATACACGCACCGGCAGAGAGAATAATACATATATTTTGCAATTGGGACTGAATTAGAAGCAGCTTTGGAGGCGACACATTACTTTGGACATTAATCACGTTCCGTCAACTTATAGGTGATGTTATTCCACTTCTATGTGTTTAATCTCGATAATATGCTGGGCTAAATTCTCTTGTGTTGGATGTATGATGAAGCTTATTGATTTTTAGTGTTAAATTCGAGACCACGTGTTTTTAGTTTAATTCTTGCGTTGTGATTTCATAAACATGTATGAATTTATTGTTTTAATGCTTGCGCACCATTAGGACAATTAGTTGCTTATTCGTAGTGTTGGAAAACTCGCGGTAGGTAGAACACTGTTTATCGAACACACAGACAATAAATATTAGGAATAATATTTATGGCGTGTGCGATCATGTGTGATGATTAAACATTAATGCATTCTTGTCATATGAATTCGGACTAGGAATAGGATCAAATCGTGGCAATCATAGGTTTATTATATCTTGGAAAAGAATAGTAAATGAAAGTGAATTATTGATCGTCACAATTGTATGAATTAAATTAATTATCACTAGTTGAGAATTGAAACTAAGAATTGATTAGTGAGTCAAAAATCCAATACACTCATCCTCATTTGATTGAAAAACCATTTTTTGTTGTTTTAGTAGTTATAGAACGTAGTTAGATATAAATCGACCATTTTTATTACTTTTGTGAATTTAGATATATTGAATACACTCAAATTAATCCTTATTCCCTGTGGGACGATAACTATTAACTCATCAACTCTATTACTTGTCAACGATCCCGTACGCTTGCGGGTTTTGCACGAACACTTGACAACCAAGGAAAATGTATACAAAACATAGTATGTGCAATCGTTTAATATGTACAACTTATCTATGATGTTCCAAACATTATTTTACTAGTTTCGAAGAAAAATCGAGAGCTCGTGGCCTGAAATGGCATGTAGTCATTTTAAACGTATGTATACCATTTTTGCTAATTTCGTGTTCGTTTCACTTCATCCTCGCTCGTTTTCACACGAAATTGTAAGAACAAAAGTTTTAACTAGTTTAGACATCACAGTCCACACAAAGTTCAAATTACAATGGCAAGTTTGATAGTCAAAACATAGCACGTGTAGTCATTCAATGTGTATGAGTCGTATATGATGTTTCAAACACCGTTTTACTAGTTTTGAAGTGAAATCAATACCCCGTGATCACAAACGATATCTTATCATTTTAAATGGAGGGTTGTCTTTTAGGGTTTAGGTTTTAGGGTTTATGGTATATTGCAAAAAAGAAAAATATGTGATTATTCAACATGCATTTTTAAACGACTAAATATCGTTTTAACAAATTTTGTATTCGTTTCACTTTATGTTCACTTATACTCATATAAAAGTTAAACGAATTCAAATTCTTACCATATTTGAACAACAAGTTAGATACAAAGTATATCCGAGAATGACCAACACTATGTAATTGCACTACACTTGACAATAAAGAAAACGTAAGTAGCAAATATGGTATCCAAAACATAGCAGTCTAGTCGTTCAATGTGTACGAGTCATATATGATGTTTCAAACACAATTTTACTAGTTTTTGAGTGAAATCAATACCCAATGACCCAAAATGACATCTGGTCGTTTTAAATGTATAGATGACGTTTTTACTCATTTAGTATTTGTTTCAGTTCATTCACGACCGTAACCACGTGAAAGTTTATGGATGAAAGTTTTAACTACATTTCGACGTTACGGTTGACACATTTATTCAAACTATAGTAAGTCACTCCATAATCTGGTAGTAAACTACACTACGCTTGACAATAAAGAAAAACGAAAGTAGCAAGTATGGTATCCAATACACATCACGTGTAGTCGTTCAATGTATACGAGTCATGTATGATGTTTCAAACACATTTTTACTAATTTCGGAGTGAAATCGATACACCGTGACCCAAAATGGCATCTGGTCATTTTAAATGTATAGATGGCGTTTTTACTCATTTAGTATTTGTTTCGGTTCATTCACGCCCCTAACCACGTGAAAGTTTATGATTGACAATAAAGAAAAACGTAAGTAGAAAGTATGGTATCCAATACACAACACGTGTAGTCGTTCAATGTGTATGAGTCATGTATGATGTTTCAAACACATTTTTTCTAGTTTCGGAGTGAAATCGATACACCGTGACCCCAAACGACATCTAATCATTTTAAAAAGAATGTTGCCATTTAGGGTTTAGGTTTTAGGGTATAGGGCAAAAGAGAAAAAAATATGTAATTATTCAACATGTATTTTTAAACGACTAAGTACCGTTTTAACAAATTTTGTATTCGTTTCACTTTATATTCCCTCCTATCCACATAAGATACTCAATAAATTAGTTAATTAACATGTACAAGTCTACTAAGATATTTCAAACTACGATCCACTAGTTTTTGGGTGAAATCGAGACATCGTGACTCAAAACGACATATGATCGTTTTAAATGTATGGTTGACATTTCTACTCATTTAATGTCCGCTTCAATTCAACAACATTGTTCCATGAGTAAACTATACTATTCTTTATATGAATGAAGGTAAATATCCTAAATTTTATTATGTTTCAATTATAGATAAAATATTCAAAAAAATAGTTTATTTAATTTATATAAGTCTTTTAAGATGTTCAAAAATATGATCGAACAATTTTAAAGTGAAATTGAGACTCTGTGACCCAAAATGACATGCTGACATTGTAAATGGCTAGTTGTCATTTCAACTAATTTTGTGTTCATTTCACTTTATATTCACTTATATTTATATAAAAATTAACAAATTCAAGTTTTTATCATATATGAACGGTGAGTTAGATACAAAGTTTATCCGATGGTAACCAACACTATTGTTCTGTAAGTAACTTATACTCTACTTCACTACGAATAAAGGTAAGTAATACAAATTTCATTATATTCTCAACAAATTAGTTAATTCAACATGTACAAATCTTCTAAGATGTTTCCAACTACGATCGGCTAGTTTTTGAATGAAATTGCACCATGCAACCTAAAATGGAATCTGATCGTTTTAAATGTATGGTTGACATTTTTATTCATTTAGTGTTCAGTTCTATTCATTCACGTTTGTTATGGATGGATGGATGTTAATTGTTGAATTTAATCTTGAAATTGTGATGATTTTTATAAGATTTTTGATAACTATAACAGCATCACTGTTTGTGCAAACCAAAATGGCATATGGTCGTTTTAAACATATGTCTAACATTTTTACTCATTTAGTATTCGTTTCGATTCATTCACGTCTATAACCACATGAATGCTTAAAGATGAAAGTTTTATCTATATTTTGGCGCTGCGGTCGACACATTTTTTCAAACTATAATGAGTCACCCCATAATGTGGTAGGAAACTACACTATACTTGGCAATAAAGAAAAACGTAAGTAGCAAGTGTGGTATCAAAAACATAGCACGTGTAGTCATTCAATGTGTACGAATCATGTATGATGTTTCAAAACATCTTTTACTAATTTTGGAGTGAATCAATACCCCATGACCCAAAATGGAATCTAGTCATTTTAAACGTATGACTGACGTTTCTACTCATTTAATATTCGTTTCGGTTCATTCATTCCCGTAACCACATGAAAGTTTAGGGATTAGAGTTTTAACTCTATTTCGACGTTGCGATCGATACATTCAATGACTGAGCTAGGGGGCAGGGGGCGACCACTCCCAACATTGTCTGTTGGTCCACTATTCCTAGTTAATTTGTAATGTATTTTTCAGTTTCCTCCCCACTCAAAAAAAAAAAAAAAAAATTTGACTCGCCCCCCACAAAATTTTGAATTTTTTTCCATTAATAAATATTGACCCAATAACTTACCCTTTAAAATTCAACCATACAAAAATTTTAGACCTAAACAAAAGATCCAATAGTTACTTGAATAAATAAATGACCCAAATCCAATTTAAAAGATAAGTTCCCAATTCCCAAGCCTAACTAATTAAAACTCAATTCACAAGCCGACTTAATTAAAAACCCTTACAGAAGGACTAATTTCAGATGTCCAAGTCATCTCTACCATCTGTTATACAGATAGACAGTTTACTTTTTGTCTTTTTTATGTCCATCTAACATTCATGTTTTCAATTTGTATAATGTTAAACACATAGATGGACATATTATTTTTGTATCGATAAACTGATTGTCTTTTTGGTCAGTCAATCTAACTGGCATATTTCAGTACTCAAAATCGTCGTTTTCAATCTAACTGGCCTATTTTGGCACTCAAAATCATCGTTTTCAATCCTCTTAATTAAAAAAAAAATTCGGGGGCTCCGCCCCCCTCCATTCCTAGTATTTTCGCCCCCCAAGATTGAAATCATAGCTACGTCCATTGATACATTTATTCAAACTATAGTGAGTCACTCTATGGTAGTAAACTACATTGCACTTGACAATACAGAAAAACTAAGTAGCAAGTATGGTATTCAAAACATAGTACGTGTAGTCGTTCAATGTATACGAGTCATGTATGATGTTTCAAACATTGTTTTACTAGTTTCAGAGTGAAATAGATACCCCATTTTAACAAAAAATGTATTCGTTTCACTTTATGTTTCCTCGTGTCCACATAAGATATTCAATAAATTAGTTAATTCAACACGTACAAGTTTACTACGATGTTTCAAACTATGATAAAACTAATTTTTGAGTGAAATCGAGACATGTGACTCAAAACGGCATCCGATCGTTTTAAACGTATGGTTAACGTTTCTACTCATTTAGTTTTGTTGAATAAGAGTATATGAGGTAGTTTATAAATTATAATTTAAACTATTTATTTTAAACATGTTTTTTTGGTCAAAGGCTAAAATCCCAAACTATATTATAGAAGAGGCTATTTGACCCAATTACCACACACACACACACATATATATATACACATGCCAAACGAGGCGAACTGGGAAATTCTTGATAATGTTCGATCAAGAAAGGTAATACGACCGTTGACAAGAAGAGGAATTGGACGTCTACCAAAAAAGAGGAAACAATCAGCCAGAGAGGTGTGCAAGTCTCGTAAGTGTAGTGGTTGTTTGAAAATTTGGTATAATCGTATCACTTGTACAGATTATGTACTACTCAGTGAGAGGCATGAACGATGAAGACAATACGGCACATATGCGGCTTTTGTAGTGTTATGATGTACTGCTTTTGTCATTTTGAAAAACAAACTATTTATAATGTTTGGAACAATTGACTTTGTCATTGTCTTAGACTCGATGAAGTCATAACGGCAGTTATACTATTTTTTTGTTACAATAAAACATCAGTAGTGCTGTAATGACATTTGTGCCATTTTCAAAACAATAACAACACTTGTGCTATTCTATTTTTTCATGTTGATTAAGTAATGAGCATATCTCCCAAGTGTTGTAAACTGCACGTCCGTCCTGCAACTTCAATGAGTTCAACTTATCGATTATCGGATCTCGAACTGGTCGTGGCTGCTTATACTGGTATTTATAGACAAAACGACACAAGTGTTGTTAAACGGCAATTGTGTTGTTATATTAATTTCTCTAATATGTTGCTACTTTTCCAACGAAACGACCTCCAGCATTGGACCCCATAACTTAAGAAGGTCGAAAATGTTGATAATATAACAACTAAAGGTAGAATTGATATAGAATATATAGTATCAAACAGTGAAATCACAAGTTGTGATCTAAATTCGTTTGAAAGTATTAGTAATGAGCATATTTTCAGAATATTGTAAACGGCATGTCCATCCTACAACTTAAATGTTTTCAGCTTATCGATTATCGTGGCTTGGACGAGTCGTGATTGATTATGCTTGTGTTTATAGACATAACGACACAAGGGTCGTTAAACGGCACTTGTGTCGTTTTGTTGATTTCTCCAATATTTTGCTACTTTTCCAACGGAATGACCTCAAGCATTGGACCCCTTAACTTAAAAAGGTCGAAAATGCTGATTACATGATAACTAACGGAAGAATTGATATAGAATATATGGTATCAAATGGTGAAATCACAAGTCCTGATCTAAATTAGTCTGAAAGTATAAGTAATGAGCATATTTCTCGAGGGTTGTAAATGACACGTCTATCTTGCAACTTAAATGAGTCCAGCTTATCGATTATTGGGTCTCAAATGGGTTGTGGCTGCTTATACTCATGTTTATATACAGAACGGCACAAGTGTCGTTTAACGGCACTTATATCGTTCCGTTGATTTCTCCAATATTTTGCTTCTTTTCCAATGCAACGAACTCAAGCATTGGACCCCCTAACTTAAGAAAGTTTGAAATACTGATTATGTGACAAATAACAGTAAATTGACATATATTATATGATATCCAGTGGTGAAATCACAAGTCATGATCTACATTCGTTAGAAAATAAAAGTAATGAGCACATATCTCAAATGTTGTAAACGTCATGTCCATCTTGCAACTTTAACGAGTTCAGCTTATCAATTATCGAGGCTCGAACGGGTCATGGTTGCTAATACTCATGTTTATGAATAGAACAATACAAGTGTCATTTAACAGCACTTGTGCCGTTCTGTTGATTTCTCCAATATTTTGCTTATTTTTCAATGAAACGAACTCAAGCATTGGACCCCCTAACTTAAGAAAGTCTGAAGTGTTGATTATGTGACAAATATAGATAGAATTGACATAGATTATCTGATATCTAATGGTAAAATCACAGTCATGATCTACATTCGTTAAAAAATATAAGTACTGAGCACATTTCTAAGATATTGTAAATGACATGTACATCTGCAAATTTAATGAGTTCAACTTTTCAATTATCGGACATGAACGGGTCGTGACTGCTTATACTAATGTTAATGGACAGAACGACACAAGTGTCGTTTAACAACACTTGTGTCGTTCTATTGATTTCTCCAATATTTTACTTCTTTTTCAACTCAACGAACTCAAGCATTAGACCCCCTAACTTAAAGAAAGTCTGAAATGTTGATTATGTGACAAATAACGATAGAATTGACATATATTATATGATATCCAGTGGTGAAATCACAAGTCATGATTTTCATTCGTTATAAAATATAAGTAATGAACATATCTCTCGAACGTTGTAAACGTCATCTCCATCCTGCAACTTTAATGAGTTCAACTTATCGATCATCGGGGGTCGGACGGGTCATGGCTGTTTATACTCATGTTTATAGATAGAACAACACAAGTGTCGTTTTCTACACAAGAACGATACTTGTGCCGTTCTCATGACCAAGTTTACGTATTGTTATAACGTCAATTGTGCCGTTCTTGTAGATCTTTTCATAACTCAATAATGACACAAGTGTCGTTCTCATGGAAGTATATTTACAAACATAGTGATAGTTATACCATTCTGATAGATGTTCTCATCTTAGTAACGATAGTTATACCATTCCGATTGAATTGACATAAATTATATGATATCGAGTTGGCGAAATCACAAGTCATTGAATTAATTCGTTAGAAAATATAATTAAAGCACACTTCGTAACTTTTGTAAACGACATGTTCATCTTGCAACTGAAATGAGTTCAACTCATTGGTTCCTGGAGCACGGACGACTCGTGGATACTTATACTTGTGTTTATAGATAGAATTGCATGATGGTCATTTTCATTTTTGTAACGGCTCTTATGTCGTTTTGTTGATTTTTCCTGTATTTTGTTTCTTTTCCAATGCAACGACCTCAAATACTAGATTCCCTAACTTAAGAAAGTCAGAAAAGTTGATCATTTGAAGAAAAATAGTTGAATTGACAAAGATTATACGATATCGGCATTTTCATCTCAGTAACTGCGCAAGTGTCGTTCTCATGAACAAGTATATTTACAAACATAATGGTAGTTTTGCCGTTCTCATAGACATTCTTATCTGTGTAAAAAGTTATTCTACTGATTTATTAGAATATAAGTAATGAGCATATCTATCAACTTTTTTAAATGTCATATCCACCTTACAACTTAAATGAGTTCAACTTATGGTTCTCAGGCCACGAATGGAACGTGACTGCTTATAATCATATTTACAGATAGAATGACACAAGTGCTATTTTTTTTCTCAATAACTTCACTTGTGTCGTTCTATTATTTTCTCTTATATTTTGATTTGTTTCCAACATAACAACCTCAAGCAATGGACATGTGATAAAGAACGATTGAAATGATATAAATTATAATGGACTCTTATAAGTCAATAACGACACTAATACTATTCTCAAGAGCGTTTTAATCTCAGTAACAACACTTGTGTTGTTCTCATGGACGCTTATAAGTCCAATAACAGCACTTGTGCCGTTTTCTTGAGACATAACACAGTAAAGATACACACCAATATTTAACTAAAGGTGTACTATAGAGAAAAATATGTCTCCTAAATAAAGTCATCTTCCTGATATGCGCATTTTCAAATGTAGTCTGCAACTTTTTTTGCATTGTCCAAAACATCAAAATCCTCGGATTCGAATTAAAAAATTATATACTTTGAAACAAAATAATTTTAAGGAATACTGTACAACACTAATCCTAAGCTTTGGTCACCCTGGAATCATATCCCACCAATATAATTGCCATTATTTACACCACTACCACTATACTAATATGTGCTTCCCCCATCCCACTATAATTGCCATTATTAAGTTCTAAAATTAGGACCACCGAAATGCCCACCACCACGCCTACCTTTACCTCCATATGGAGCTCGATTTACAAACTTAATCAGCCAATGGGTACCTCCTAATTGGCTTCCTAGATCAAATTAGCTAGTGGTTTTGCTAGCGATGAATTGTTCTTTGTTAAAGAAAATGGCAGTGAATCTTGTTTTCCTAGTATGACCTATACGTCTAATCCGGTATACATAATCATCAATATCATTGGGGAGATCAAAGTTGATAACGTGAGCAACATGAGGAATATCAAGACCATGATCTGCTACATCAGCCACAACCAAAATCATTGTCTTTACACTCTTAAACAATCTCAATGCTAGTTCTCTTTCCTAGATCAACATGTAAATGAAAGTCAAATCAAGTAATAATCAATGTATTCGTAATGAAACAACAATTACGCAACTAAAGAATAAAAAGATTCAATAAAGTCAAGGGGATACACAATCTTTTAAGTTGCCAACTTGCATACATTGTTTAGCAGATTAGGATCCATTCTATAAATAAGAGTACTATAGTAAAAATAGTAAAACATAACATGAAGAAATTTTGAAATTAACAAGTGTAAAGTTCAATAATAGGACTCCTAGAAAATCACGAACTATAATAAAGCACAATATGAACAATTTTACTAAAAACTGCCAAATTACTTAAATCACATTACCCGTAGTGTAGCTCTCTAACTCTCAATGCATATCAAAGAACAAGGAAATTTGCATATCACAATTTCCATTTATAGAAATGCTAATAAATGAATTTATTTTTAACCCATCATCTTCAAAACCCCAAATGTATCAAAAATCCATCCACATTAAAAACACTCAACTGAAATTAAACTAAATATACAAATAAACTAAGAAACCATAAAAAATGCCATTTTTACACTTTTTTCATTCTAAACTTACACCAATGGAAGCACAAAATCTCATTTCAAAATGAAAAACAATTAAAGGAAAAACTCATATGTTATCTATTAGAATGCTAGATAGATATAAATTTACTGAAATTCATTTAAACATGTACTAAACATCAAAGTCTTCGACGTGGATTTTTGTAACCAACAAATAGGAGCAAAACTTTGTCTAAGCATTTTTTTTATTGTGTTAAAATATTGAAGCATGAAAACTTAAATTTAAAGGTATTATCAACATTCTTATGGCAAAAATATCAATGACGTTTAGAAATATATTTAACATTGTTTCGTTTTTTTTTTTTTTTTTTTTTTTTTTTTCTTTTTTTAACAAAACACATAGTTATGGAAGGATATAGCCGATTTGAATTTTTCCTTTTTTATCATTTTTTTTTTGAATGAAATAGTATGCTCACAATTAATTACCTTAGTTTTAAATTTTAAACAATTAAAATAGTTTTTTCGCTGCATAGTTATTCTCAGTGACCAATAGTATAGTCGTTCAACGTCGAAAACTTTTTTATCGCCAAATAGTTGTTAATAAGGTTGTTGTCAACTTTTAACAACTAAACATATTTGGTCGTTGAATGTCACCTTTAACGACTGAAGTAGTACTAGTATTTGAATGTCAAATTTTCTCTACTTCTAAAACGAGATGCAATTAGTTGTTGTTTTACTATATTAACTACCAGACACTATTTTCCTTGAATATTTACTATATTATTGTGTTTCTAATCACTTATCACATTGTCGTTAAATATCAATAGATATTTTGACGGGACTTTTTTTTTTTTTTTGGGCGCCCACTCCCAATGACTAATTTTAATTTGGTCATGGCAAACATAGGATTAGCAACTAATTTTCTGGTCATTATAACATATTTCTAGCTAATTCGAAATGTCATTGTTCACCGTCCATTTTCTATGACCAAACATATCTTTTATTTCTTGAAAGCAATTTTTAATGATCAGATTGATTTGGTCGTTAAAAAATCAGTTGTAAAATATCATTTTTTCTATAGTGTATCTCAATATCAGTGGTTCATCTCTATTGTTTGATAATAAAATTGGTCATTTGACTCGAGATTGTCATAATACCTTATATGATGGTTGTCATACTTCGGAAATCTTGAATGTTGGTCTATCGACTTGCTAATACGACATCGTTCAAGTATGACAAGAATCGCATGAAAGTTGTCAATGATCAATACATGATTCGTCACTCTTAAATAATAAGAAATTATAACCTACGTTTCATCTGCTTAAGTTGATATCTAAATACTTGGCTAAGGTGAGTTCATAAGTCGAAAAGAGTTTCTGTGATAATCGACTTAAGAGCAGAACGAAAGATATGATCTATGAAATCGAGATTGACACATCTCCATATCTCGTAAATTGATCGAATCATACTGACTATGGTAGTTGAATAATTTAATTTTGTCACACTACATGACATTTATCGTTACATATGTTACCCTTGCATATTAATAGATGTCTATATGGAACGAATAATGTGAATTAATTAATCTAGGTTTATTAATGACAAATTATAAGGAGATTTTAATTATCTTATTTTAATTAAATTAGAATAATAATCCACGCCGTCCGACATCATAACAAAAAGAAAATGAGAAAACTAGAATAATGAAATCAAGAACTAGCTAATTAATTGACAAATATGAGATATTTGCAATATTAATTAATTTGGATTGTTTACTAATGGGCCAAGATTAATTAAGGGATCAACCTGTACTTAATGGATGGATAGATCCACTTATACATATACTAATAAACAGTCAAGGTTAGAGATTGATAGAAGTGTATTTTACACGTTTAATTTATGAGTTTAACTTGGATATCCATCGTATTATGCGTGAAACATGGCTAAGTTGGTCACAAATCTTGTTTGTAGGTCAACATCGGTGATCGTGGTGAAAAAGGAAGAAAAATGGAGAAAAAGGACCAAAAAGGAGACAAATCAAAGTTCATGGACTAAGATGCAAATACTCAAAAGAAGACTCGGAGGAGAAATTGAGTACATGGAGATGAAAAGATTCAATTGAGTATTAAAAGTGTGAATTGGAACAAGAAGAAGATGGAAAAAGGGTCGAAAAGTGGGAAAATAGGATTCAGGGACCAAATCGCCATGAATTGAAAGTTGTCACCACTATGCGGTCACATAGTGGCCCCCTGCATGCGACCACATTGGTCCATGCAGGGAATTCCAGAGCACAAACAGGCCCTTCTATGCGACCGCATTCATCCCTTCTATGCGATCGCATAGAAGGAAAAATGGGCGAGATTCCGAGTTTCCTATTTCGAATCCAACTCTACCTCTCAGCACTGATCAGGGGCATTTTTTTTTGTATTCCATTTACTTTCCCCTCTGCATTCCTTTTTTTTTGTTTGTCTTTTTATTCCTGCCCATTGAGGACAATGTGTTATTCAAGTTTGGGGGATGGAGTTTAGTAATTTCTGCATGATCGTTTCTTTCTTTGCATGATCGTTTCTTTCTTGTGTGTTAAAAAAAAAAAAAAAAAAAAAAAACATATCTTTATTGCATTCTTAGGTTCGTTTATAGTTTTTGTGTGCGTGTGTGGGTTTGACAATCCTGCTAACCATGATGAGTATTATTGGACTATGATTGAACTGTGGGGGAGGAAAACTGTGCTCAGTAAGTTAATCAATACATGTTTATGTGAGACTTGATTTATTCTGCGCACGATGCTCATGCTAGTATACTGTTGAGTGATTTAACCCATTATCTAGAACTAAGTGAACATAGTGATTACACCCAGAAGCCACCTCAGATATGATATCATACCAAAAGCTTAGAATGGTCTAAATGTTATATTGTTACAACAGAACACTGAGATGAGTAAGGGTTCCATGCTTGCTAAATTGTGTGGATTATCTGAGACCAATGAGATGAAAACCATGTGAACAATTCAAGTTAGGGAGTGGTTTTAGAAACTGGATGTCTAGAAAGAACAGGGGCATTGCACTAATAAAAAAAAAGAATTTATAATAAGGACATCTGTTCGAGCCTATGTAACTCGGGTGATTAAGCCTGCAAGGGTTTAAAACCTGGTGCCCTATGGTCATCAGACTTGGGAGTCATCGGCCTAAAGCTCGCTACAGGGGTTACATAGAAAGCAAATGAAAGATGTTAACATTTTTGATAAGTAGCATGTGCATTCTCACATACAAACATCATTGATTAGCCCCAGACATCCAGTTGATGAAACTATATCCTTGATACGAATTTATTAGCTGAGTCTAATCTAAAAGGTTGAAGGAATCAAAGAAATAGGAGAACCTCTACTCATTAAAGTGAGAACTTGTGATAATACAACGTATCTGGACTATGAGAGGGACATGATTAGAACTTGATGAATTTAACCTATGACACACCCCAGGATACTTGAGTGAAAAGAATGAGTTTGGGGGAAGTGTGTATCGTTCGAGGGATGGAAGGAAAAATTTGACCACATGGGATCGGAAATGAGTTAATCATGATACTACTATGTTGGCATGAGTTTACACACACACACTTCAAGTTTTCATATTATATGTAGAGATTGATGCGATGTTGCACAGTTGTAGTTACCCATGTTCTTTCATGCTGTCCCAATCCTGAGATAAGGCAAATTGTCAAACCATGTGTCATGTAGGGTAAGTTATGAAATAGTTTGAGGACAAACAAAGATTCAAGTTTGGGGGAGTTGATAGAAGTGTATTTTACACGTTTAATTTATGAGTTTAACTTGGATATCCATCGTATTATGCGTGAAACATGGCTAAGTTGGTCACAAATCTTGTTTGTAGGTCAACATCGGTGATCGTGGTGAAAAAGGAAGAAAAATGGAGAAAAATGACCAAAAAGGAGACAAATCAAAGTTCATGGACTAAGATGCAAATACTCAAAAGAAGACTCGGAGGAGAAATTGAGTATATGGAGATGAAAAGATTCAATTGAGTATTGAAAGTGTGAATTGGAACAAGAAGAAGATGGAAAAAGGGTCGAAAAGTGGAAAAATAGGATTCAGGGACCAAATCGCCACGAATTGAAAGATGTTACCACTATGCGGTCGCATAGTGGTCCCCTGCATGCGACCGCATTGGTCCATGCAGGGAATTCCAGAGCACAAACAGGCCCTTCTATGCGACCGCATTCATCCCTTCTATGCGGTCGCATAGAAGGAAAAATGGGCGAGATTCCGAGTTTCCTATTTCGAATCCAACTCTTATGGTAATGACTTGGGGACTCCTATATAAGCCGAATAACGTCCAGAAGCTAGGGTTACGCCTTTCTAGAGAGAATTTCATCCTTTTGAGGCAAGAACAAAGGTTAGGGCAAGGATTTTCACATCGAGACCAAGGATTTCAAGCTTTATTTCTATGAATTGGGTGATGTCTTCCCTTATTTATTTATTTCTTTATTTTAATTCAGTTATGCTAGGCTAGTTTAATTTGTGCTAGGTGAACGATGAACCTCGTATTGTAAACTTCTAATTTCTTATTTTGCAATTTGATTCTAAACATATTTGTTGGGTGTTGAATGGTTTGTATTCACGATATCGTCTCCATGATTATATGCACAATGATTATGTGAGTTTGGGTGATCTATTTCATGCATTCGAGAGAAGGGAAATAGATTCTACAAGATACGAATCATCGTAGGGTTCGATAGGGGATAGAGATATACCGCTATACTTTACGTGAGTCTTTAAGTGTTCACAAAAATCCATGCATTCTTGTATACTTGCATTTGTCATAGAGATATAGTCAAATGGTGTGCGAGAATAGGTTCAAATCTACTCGAGAGAGATTGTTGAATAAAATAGGAGCATTGATTCTTCAACCGACGCATTGTGTCATCAATTTGTGAAATAGGGATTAGAGGTGAGCTTACGAGGGGATTCGGGAACCTAGTACGTTTTTCATACATATATTTTCATCAAACATTCACATTTGGCATTTCACACCAAATTTGCATTCAATTTCATAATTTTAGTTCAATTTAGTAAAAACTCACAATTTCATAACAAATCTCTTTGGATTTGTCTACTTTAGGTTATGGTCGAGATAAATAATATCTAAACTACTCAATCTTCGTGGGAACGATACTTGGACTTTAAAACCCATTTTTATTACTTGAACGATCCGTACACTTGCGGTAATCAAAGTCGAACACTTTTTCGACCTGTCAGAGATAACTCACTATATACATTATTATTCTTGCTAACACAAGAATATAAAAGAAAATTATATTCCTCCATTCTTGTTCTCTCAGTGTAGATTATTAGTGGAGGTTGAACGATTGTACAGTTGTGATGTGTAGAGATCGAGGTAGATCAAGATTTACAGAGGAGAGAAAGATCACGATCATTTGTGATTAAGATTTTCAAAGAAGTTCAAAAAATTTGTTAAAGATAAAACTCTAATCGCCATTTCTATCTAAACATAAAGACAATCTTCGAAATAAATTGAAAAGTATTTTAAATTTCGCTGTGTATGTATAAAACTTCAGATATTATTAACAGGCCAATAGTTGTACGTGCATGAATAATGCAACAAGAAAGCAGCTTAAAAGGGCATTGGACTGGACCGGTCCGCTATGGATTTGGAAGAGGGTAGGTGGGGACTAGCTGACTGTGAACTAGAGGATTTGGGGTTCAATGGCCCCACTTTTACATGGAATTAAAGAAAGGATGATCTGGACCGTTTTGTGTGTAGTAAACAATAAAGAAATATCTTCCTATTGCTTAGGTCAGCCATCTTGACTTCCTGAAGTTCGACCATCACCTAATTTTGAATATATTAGAAAGAGGGAGGCATAGAGATAGGGTGAGGACAGAGAGACACTTCCAGATTGAACCATTTTGGCTACAAGAGATAGCTACAAATCGGTGGTGGAAATAGAGTAGGACCGTCGATGAGTTTCGGGGATAGCCCATTCGTTTCACTCCATTCGGGAGAAATTGAATTCTTGTTGCAGGGTGTTTAAAAATGAATGGAGAATACACCGAGAATGAAATAATGTTACAGCAATCAAATACTAACTTGAAGATAAAAAATCAAAATTGAAATATCCACCAAAAGACTTGATCACGATACCATTGTCCTCAAATAATATTTGTCCCCTTTAGGATTGAAAATTGTTTGAATGGATGATGACAAATGGTTTGCAAGATTTAAAACAAGCATTGAAAAAGATTAACGCTCAAACAATAAAACAAAATCTTTTAAAATCAAGAACACTCAAGAACTATGAATATGAAGAAGAAAAATTAAACTTGGAACGAAAATTTCTCTCAAAATGGGGCTATAGTTTTTTGTATGTTTTCTTAATATTTAAGTTGATCACAAACTACTTATTTATAGCCTAGAAATAATGCTACACGAAGTGGTGCAAAAAACTCTTCAAAAGTCACCAAATTTGAATTCCAAACGGGCAAAAATCAACCTCTAAATGGTTAAAATTTTGTACCATGCGATCGCAAGGTACAAACCCATGCGGCCTCATGGTTCAAACCATACCGGGACATTTAGTCCCGGTAAAGACCCATGCGACCGCAAGGTATAATTTTTTTTTAATCCCGTTTCTTCATTTCAACATTTATTTGTTTTGAACAATAATCATTTTCTAACACAGGGTACTTCTATCTTGAACAAAATGAATTTTGGTATCTAAAGGAGGAAACTGAAAAGATATAAAGATAGATTGGCTACATTATATAATTACCCATACAATGTAGATTTTATTACCGATATTGGATCTCACGAGAGATTTATTGACACTCTGGTGGGCAAGGAGGAGTTTTTGAGACAAATATCACATGCTAAGTGGTTGAAATGATTGGACAGAACACAAAATATTTTCATGAGCCTCCCGTAGGTCTAGGCTTGAAAACCTACACGGTCAATGATGACAACATTTTACTTTCTTTGTGAAAGTTGCGGATTACCAAATTAACTGCTATTAAATTACCGAATGGTTATTAATTATCCGTTTTCAATTTTGACCTTACGTGCGGAATTAATCTATTAAAAGTAACAAGTCACTTTTTAATAGTTTCTAAATGATTAAGCATACAATTCAATTATCATATATTTGAATACCACAGTTTGTAATGTGGAAAGCAATAAATAATGAACATCGATATGATGACGGAGAAATCCAACTGAGTAAAAACTCCAAAACCGAACCAGTTACCTCCACTATATACAATATGAATTACAATATGTTTCTAGCCTAGCAAATTTCACTAGTTCCCACTGTCCTGTAATCTCTAAGATCTGTTGCTTTTTTCAGACTCACGATCTGTTACCGTAGATACTATCTAACCAACCTGCTAGACTTCCTGGGCTTGTAGTTCAAACTTTCTCAACATCTAGAAACTTCTGAAATCCAACTGAGAAAGTGCCTTCATAAGGATGTTTAGGAAGTAGGTGTTTTGGATTCTTTAATTTAATGTTTTTCTTAAGTGTGGTTGAAAGATCTCAATATTGAAAAGAATAAATCAAAAAAGAATGAATGTATTTTTGGATCTCTAAAGAATGATATGAGGTAAAAGAATAATAATCAACTACACTATAAATTCGTGTATAGGCTTGGGTATTTATATAAGAGGGTAATTAAGTTGAATGGGCTGTATAAAATACTTCAAAACAGCAATTAGGGTTTTTCAGATCGACCTGTCACTCGAGCGAGAAGCTAGCGATAGGCGAGCGATACACTATCGCTCGAGCGAGAGCTTAGCGACAGTCAGGCAAATGC
The DNA here is from genome assembly GCA_019097785.1 of Fraxinus excelsior. Classification (NCBI taxonomy): domain Eukaryota; kingdom Viridiplantae; phylum Streptophyta; class Magnoliopsida; order Lamiales; family Oleaceae; genus Fraxinus; species Fraxinus excelsior. Next base: position 21,984,778 of record CM032635.1, on the reverse strand, counting down.
ATTCTATTTTTGTTGCTTGAGTATTGTCCAGGCAATAGTCTAACGAAAATGCGGCTCCGTGTTTCTCCTCTTTCCATGCTCGAACCCTAGACATCATAACCCAACTTATACAAATTGCACTCTAGATCCTTGACTTTTACAACACGTTACAAATTAGTTTATTTGTCCACAGAATCGCCAATACTAAAAATCTAACAAACTTTCCCTTTCGTATTCTATAACAAAACTATACAATAAGACAAGAAAAACTAAAATAAAATCTAAACTACCCAATATTTATCAAGTCGATGTCTCTTGCACCTATTTCCTGAAATCTACAACTCAGACACCCAGTGTAAAAGCACGAGAGACGGCAAATAATAAAATCTTTTACACAAACAATCATGCTAAACAAATAAGCATGCTAGTTTGAGACGTGACATTAATGTCAATCCAAACACCAACCGAAACATTAACATCACAAAACATCAAAACTCAAACAGCTATGCATAAAATATGCAATGCACATGCTCTTCCTTATTGCAATCTCTCAATGTTTTTATACAGTATGCAAATGTATATGTCTCCCTAATGACCCCTCAGACAAAATGCAAATCTCAATTTCATTCAATGTCCCCAATATATATTCTATGTATTCTCTCTCCCCTCTTTTTGTCACAAATGACGAAGGGATATATAAAAAAAACTTTAATATATAATCACTCAAAAATGTGATCGTTAGTATACATAAGTATAATCAATGTATAGTAAATCTTCCCACATACTCAGTTCAAGTTAACGTGGAGTAAATTGTAAAAGTGACCCATGTGTGTAAAGTGTCACTAATCCTTTGTAAGCAGAACTCTAAACCTTAATTTTGTGATAAATGACATGCTAAACATCACTACCAATAAGTATATTCCTCTACTTATAAAAGTCAAACCATGTAAAGCACATTAGGACCTTTTAATAAAAGCTCATTTTGTATTGATATTTTCTTTTCTCCCCTTGACTTTTACATATATGTTTTTTTCATATTTTTCAATTTTTTAAGCTCATAATTATTTTTCACATTCTAAGTGCAGACTCTTCTCCATTAAGCGACTAAAATAACCATTGTAACGAGATTTAGGCCAGTGAACCCAAGTCAATTGACCATATGCACCAGGTTATAGAAGCCCATCGGGCTTAATTACTCAGGTCAAATAGGCTTTGAAGAAGAACATAAAATATTGAGCTTTTTATTACCAGGGATAAATTTGAGCTTATGTCTAATAAATAAGGTCAATTCATATTCAAAGTCACATTATTAACATGTGACTGCAATCCCAAATCTTACACACGTGGTAGAGTCTCACTAACAATATCATAATGTGTTGTGCATATGGTACATGAAAACACATATACTAAGTACTCCATGAATAACCTAACTCAGTGATGGAAACTATGTAACAACTCATCAATTAAACATATGCATGATCACAACTCACAAGTTCAAGAATGTTATATAAAATGCTATAGTAAAAATTTCCATCATTTTTATTTTTCATTTTTTCATTTTTTTTTACTTTTATTTTAAAACATGAATGCACCAAACAAAAAAAAAAAAAAAAATCAAACACACAAAAATAACAAAACATGCATGTGATTTCTGCCTAGAAAAAAAAACAAATGTGATGCATGCATAACTTAATGACACACAATGATAAAGTTCGAGCATGCATCAGAAATTACATGATCAGTTAGGTACCCAAAACCTCTTAAGAGCACCATGATCTATGTCACAATTTTTTAGATCACTTTTCTTCACCTAAACTTGCCTAGTGACATGAATATTCCTAGTTCTCTGTATCATTATCTTCATCAATTTATTCACTTGATTAGTAAGAAAGTTAATCTGACCAACAAACTCTTGATTCACAATTCTATTAAAGTTCTTGACTCTTTGTCTATTTAGGAATTGATGACATCTAGGGTGTATCTGTCCTAACTCACCGCAGTGAAAGTATGTCGGGACAAATCTAGTACTAATGTTATGTAGACGCTGATGTCTATTCTTAGGTCGGCGGGTCCTATGCTGTTTAGTATGCATCTGTCCTATATATCCCTTATTCTTAAGATCGGGGTTAGGCACATGTTTGAGCTGGTAAGTGGTAAGGACAAATGCGATCTTAGAAGTACTAGCAACATTTTCCTTAAAATCTAGGCCTTCCTTATTTCCAGCTGGCTTGCCCATTCCTAAAATGTTATCTAACTTTTCAGAAACATTAGAGAAGACAAGCATTTGAGACTTAGAATATTCTAGATCGCTCAAAAGGTTCTTAACCTTGATTTCTAAGGTCTCTTTCTCAGTGGTCGACTCGATGTCTCTCCTTGAGGACTTCTCATGCTTACTGGTGAGGTTCTTAACCTGAGTCTCTAAAGTTTCATTCATGGATTTCACTTCACTCAGGATCGAGATAGATTCCTTAATGTGCACTACTAACTTCTCATTTTCTAATTCAAGTTCTTTATTCTTCGAACTCAAAGCTTTGTTTTTAGTAAGAATCTTAAGACTCTCCTCATACATCTTATCATAAGCCTCTTGGATATCTTCCTCACTTACAGACTCTTCATCAAAATCCTCATCACTATCTAAGTCCTCTTCTCTTTCACTCCCTTGGTCAGATTCATTTCTAATTCTAGAAGTAAAGGCAATATACCTTCTACTTTCCACACGAGGGGATTTCTCATTCTGATTGTCTGAGCTATACTCGTCATCAGTGAGAGTAGCATTCATAGCCTTATCCAAACTTCTCCTCCCGCTAGGACACTTACTCATAACATGACCAAAACTATGACAATCATGTCATCTCACAGATTTAGAACTCTTCCTAGACTCACTAGGACCACTTTTGTGCTTCTATTGAAGTTTACTTTTATTCCTAAACATTTTTCGAATTTTTTTGCAAAGTACACTACCTTTTCTTCATCAGGAGAATCAAAATATGAGGACTTCCTAAGACTATTCCTCATAGTGTTTAAGGACATGGCCTTATCATTTGTAGGTTTATCAAACGTCGCTCATGAATCTAGAGAGATCCAACCAACTCTTCAATCTTAATAGAATCTATATTTTTACTCTCCTCAATAGCAGTGATTTTATGCCTAAATTGCTCGGGTAAAGATCTAAGAATTTTTCTAACAATTTTAAGCTTCAGGATTATCTCACCTAGGTTGAAACTAGAATTCACTATTTCCTTTAAACTCGCATAAAACTCATCAAAAGTTTCATTCTCTTTCATCATAATATCTTCAAACCTAGTGGTCAGTATTTACAATTTCGAGTTCTTAACAACCCGAGTTTCCTCATGCGTGGTCTGTAGAATATCCCAAACCTCTTTGGCTATCTCACACATAGACACTCTCCTAAACTCTTCTAGCGATACCACCATAAATAAGGCACGTAAGGTTTTACTGTTTCAATTACATTCATCTAAGTTCGTCATAGTCTAATTAACAATGGGAGTAGAAGTCACTACATTGTCTACAATTGTACTAGGGGCACTACAACCATTCACCACACTCAATGAAATCCGTTCATCCATAGATTTTAAGAACACTCTTATCCTAACTTTCCAATAGGCATAGTTGGTGCCATCAAAGTATGGCAGGACAGACAATGAACTACTCATCTAGACAAATTAAGGCCAGGAATCAAAATTAGGCTCTGATACGAAATGAAAGTTACGGATTACTAAATTAACTGCTACTAAGTTATCGAATGGTTATTAATTATTATTTTTAATTTTGACCTTATGTGCAAAATTAATCTATTAAAAGCAACAAGTCACTTCTTAATAGTTTCTAGATGATTAAGCATACAATTTAATTATTCTATGTTTGAATAACACAGTTTGTAATATGGAAAACAATAAATAATGAACATCGATATGATGACTGAGAAACCCAACTGGGTAAAAACTCTGAGACCAAGCCAGTTACCTATATTATAGACAATATGGATTACAGTCCGTTTCCAGTTTAGCAAATTCCGCTAGTTTTCGCTATTGTGATTCATGTAACGTCCAAGATCTGTTATTTCTTCCAAACTCACGATCTGCTACTGTAGATACTATTTAGCCAACCTGTTAGACTTCTCGATCTATCTCCTATAGCTTTCAAGATCCGTTGTCTCCTTCCAACTTCTTGATCTTCTTCAATTGTCTCTTCCAAGTGGATTTTCAAGAACCTTCTCTAAGGCCTTGTGCTCTTCCTGCGCTTGTAGTCCAAATTCTATCAACCTCCAGAAACTTCTGAAGTCCAACTGAGAAATTGCATTCCTAAGGATGTTTAGGAAGTAGGTATTTTGGATTCTTTAATTTAATGTTTTCCCCAAGTGTGGTTGAAAGATCTCAAGATTGAAAAGAATAAATCACAAAAAAAAATGTATTCTTGAATCTCTAAAGAACGATATGAGGTAAAAGAATAATAATCAACCACACCAAAAATTCGTGTATAGGACTGTGTATTTGTATAAGAGGATGGATAGGATAAAATACTTCAAAACAGCAATTAGGGTTTTTCCAAATCGAATTGTCACTCGAGCGAGAGCTCAGCGACAGTTGGGTGAAGGCATTCTATTTTTGTCGCTCGAACATTGTCCGGGAAATAGTGTAACGATGTGGCTCCGTGATTCTCATATTTCCATGCTCAAACCCTAGACCTCATAACCCAATTTATACAAATTGCACCATAGGTCCTTGAATTTTACAACACGTTACAAATTAGTCTGTTTGTCTACATAATCGCCAATACTAAAAACCTAACAAACTCCCCATTTGGCATTCCGTGACAAAACTATACAATAAGTCAAGAAAAATTAAAATAAAATCTAAACTACCCAATCGTCATCAAATCGATGTTTCTTGCACCTGTTTCCTGAATCCACAAACCAGATACTCAGTGTAAAAGCACGTGATACATGAAATAATAAAATCATTAACACAAGTAAGCATGCTAATTTGAGACGTGACATTAATATCAATCCAAATACCAACTGAAACATTAACATCACAAAATATCAAAACTCAAATAGCTATGTATAAGATATGCAATGCAGATGCGATGCACATGCTCCCTTACTACAAACTCTCAATATTTTTATGCAGTAGGCAAATGTATATATGTCTCTCCCCAACGATCCCTCAGACGTAAAATATAAATCTCAATTTCATTCAATGCTCCCCCTATGTATATTCTCTCTATATTCTCTATATACAAGAACCTGCTCCAAGGCCTTTTAGCTTTTGCATCAACCTTGACTAATCATCGAACTAAATTTCGACCTCGTGCAATGGTTTGTATGTTTTTGGGGTATCCAACTGGAGTGGAAGGATACAAATTGTATGATATTGAATCAAAGAGGATTCTCATATCCAGAGATGTCATTTTTCATGAAGAGATTTATCCATTTAATATGATTATGGAGACTGATCAGCTCATTGATCCATTTATTGATTTAGTTTTGCCTACACCTTCACTGGTTCTACATCAAGATACATGCATTGCTCGACATGAGAGTGAGCCTATTCAAAATGACTCTCATTAGATAGAACCTATGTTCCCTACTTTGCAATCACCTGACTTAAGTCCAGCATCTCTTATTCCTGACAATCACCCAATTACTTTGCCACCTAATGTTATTCTTAGAATATCACAAAAGGTTATCAAACCTCTTGTATATCTAAATGATTTTTATTGCAATATGATAGCTTAGAAGTCCCCTTATCACATTGGAAATTTAGTCTCATATGCTGCCATGTCCCCATCTTATAGGGAATTTATGTTAAGTGTTTCAGCCCATTGTAAACCACAATTCTTTCACCAGGTGCCAAACTTCCTTACTGGCGTGAGGCTATGAAGTTGGAGTTAGAGGCTATGGAGTATAATAACACATGGTCTATCATCTCATTGCCATAAGAAAGCCACGCCATCAGCTACTAATGGGTTTATCAAACTAAATACAAGTCAATTGGCAATATCGAAAGGCACATGGCATGCCTTATAGTAAAAGGTTATACACAACATGAAGGGCTTGATTATTTTAGCACCTTTCCCATGTGGCTAAAATAATAACTGTCAATGTTTTCTTAGCACTTAGTTTCTATCAAAATTGGCACCTAGTACAGCTTGATGTCAATAATGCATTTTGAATGAAGATATATTTGAAGAAGTCTACATGGACCTTCCTCTTGGATATGATAGACAAAACATATCTAGCAAGAATAGGGTAAAGTTGGTATACAAATTACACAAATCCATTTATGGGCTCAAAGAAGACTCACTATAGTATTCTCTCAGGCTCTCATTCGTTTTGGTTTCACATAATCTAAGGCATATTATTCATAGTTTATTAAAGGGTCTAGGTCTCAATTTGTAGCCTTATTAATGTACATTGATGATATATTTATCACAAGTCAAAACATTCGGGTCATTGATTCCTTGAAGGAGTTTTTACATTTACAATTCAAGTTAGAAGATTTGGGAAATCTGAAATATTTTCTGGGGCTTGAAATCCCTCGATCAAGTTCAGGAATTGTGTTATCTCAGAGGTAGTACACATTACAGCTTCTTAATGTAAACCAGTTGCTGCACCTATGGACTCAAAATTATCTCTCAGTCTCCATGAAGGAGATCTATTACTTGATGCATCTCTATACAAAAGACTCATTGGCTGTCTGATTCACTTAAATATATCTCATCCTGATGATACTTTTGTTGTCCACAAGTTGAGCTAATTCGTTTCACAACCATGGCTACCTCATCTAAAGGCTTTACATCATCTTCTTCATTATTTGAAGAATAGTCCTAACCAAGGTATCTTCTTTTCATTTGCCCCTATGGCTTCGATAAAACTCCAAACTTTTTCTAATGCTGATAGTGATTCTTATGTTGACACGAAAAAAATCCACGACTAGTTTTTACATCTTCATTAGGAATTCTCTGGTCTCTTAGAGAGCTAAGTGGAAAGCCACTATTTCTCGATCATTGGCTAAAATAGATTATTGAGCTCTTGCTAAAACCACCAGTGTTTTTTAGATTCAACAATTGTTATAAGATTTTCAATCTCCTATTTCTTCTCCTATTCTTCTTTTCTGTGATAATCATGTTGCGGTTCAACTAGCCTCCAATCCCATATTACATGAGAAGACTAAACATTTAAAAATTGATTGTCGTTTCATTCATGACAAGGTTGTAGTTGAGTTTGTGAAGCTTTTTCCTATTTGCTCTCAACATTAGTTGGTTGATATCTTTACTAAACCACTTTCTCATTCAGTTTTAGCTCCATTATTAGCCAAGATGTCAATAAAGAATATTTAGAGTACATCTTGAGGGTGTATTAGAGTGTATATAGTTAGTTTATATAGCTTCTAGACTCTTCATTTTTCAGTTAGTTTGTTAAGATGACAGATTCATCTTTGTATAGCTATTTATAGATACATCCAAGGTAATATGTTCAAGTTGAATGACATTTTTTCTTCCATTTTTCTGAACTCAATACTTTTGAACCAAGGAACTGGTAATAGACAATGTGATGGTGGTATTCAAATCTCTCACCCTATCTGTTCCTTCAATATGTTGAAGCTCTCTCGAGATTGATCGAAAAGGTAAAATAGGAAAGGTTGATTATGGGCTTGAAATATGCCAGAAAGTGTCTAAAAGTGAGCCGAATTTCTTCCTCGATGACTTATCTAGTTGCACTTGAGGGAATTAGGATGTACCTCTTTTCTAGATATTCTGGTTACTCATAGAAGGGCATCGAGATAAAAAGTCAATTTAGATAATTTTTTCTATCACTTTCTGATAGGTCCTAGTTAGAAGTTTGTTGATCAATGGCAGGAAAATAAATTACCTTTCTTTTAGTGAAAGATAAACAAGTGCTGATGATTGATTTTTTCCATCTCTTCATTCATATTCATGAAGTATAAATAGGCAAAGCCCATAACAACTTAACAATGCAATTACTAAACTAAAGAAAACAATAAACGTGTACATAACAGAAGCAGTAACATGCAAAATAGAAATGAACATACAAACAGAAATGTAAAATCGGAGAACAAAATAATATTCTCAATAGCTCTATGGACTTGGTGTTATTCTCCTACTAACCCCACGTGCTCCTTCATCCTTCACCTATCAATACATTCCCCTTAAGTGGACAGTTGTCCCCAAGGTCCACTCATGGATTCTACTTTTGGAGGTCTTCATGTATGTTGCTCACTTGCACTTACTTTGTCTACACGTAGTTTTTCATTTATGCTCTCTTCATGGTTAGTTTTGCTCGTGTTTGTGCGCCCCTTAAATAGTAAAAGTTGTAATCTTTGGCACTTGTGACCAGTAAACATATCATTGCAATTGAAATAAATATCATATTCTCTCCATTTCTCCATTTTTGCATTTCATCCTACGTAAGCCTCTTCACAGGGGATGTATATATGGATAATGTTGGGGTTGGAAGGGTTGACAGCCTGTTGGTTGGAAGTGGCTGTGCAAAACTCTGTTGGTGGATGACGTCGAGTAGAATAGTGATTATTCTGCAGGTTGGTTTCAACGAATATTAAACAGAGAAAAGCGCAAGAGAAAATAAGAAACTTTCTTTATTAATAATCCAATATGCAAAAATAACCTACAAGCCAGGTTATATAGCTAACAAAAATCATAATTATCAAAATTTTACCAAAAATGGAAAAATCCCAATATTTACACCAAAAGGAAATATCTAATAAAAGAAATAATATCCCAAATATTTGGCTTAAATTGAGTTCTCAATTTATGTAAAAGGGGCAAATGAAATATAACTAGAAAATGAATAAAAATAATTAAAATTGGAGATTCGGAAGGGAGATAGTGGATTTGTCCTCGAAACCGATGTGCACCGAGTGAAGCTGGGTAACCACGATGTGTGCACCCGAAAGAGCTTTCCAAATTGGGGTCATGAGCGTGATTCTGATAATTGTAGCCAAAGTTATGACCCAAATATCAAATTGTGTCCAAAAACCGCCTCAATTAGGAAATATCGACGATTACTTGCCATTTTTACGTTGATCCGCCAAATCATGGTACTTCAGCGCCATCAACGTGCATCTTACAACTCGGCTTCATCTGGCTTGGATCCTCCTGCATCAATCGTCCTGGGTTGGAAAGAACCCGTCCTCGAGTTCACATTAGTGTCATTAGAATCCATAAAACAAGGACTTACGTGCTTCACATTAAAAACATCACAAGTCTTCAAATGGTTGGGAAAGCGCAGTCTGTAGGCATTATCATTGATCTTCTGCAGGACCTCACATGGTCCAATCTTTCGCTCCTTAAGCTTATTATACTCCCCAACAGGAAAACGATCACGAGTTAATATCGCTCAAACAAAATCACCAACTTCAAAAAGTACGTGACAATGGTAACCATTAGCCTGAAGCTTGTACTTGGCATTACTCTTGTGAATGGCTAGCTTCACCAATTCATGAATACCCTGAAGATGTTCTGCCATTTCCTATGTCTTGTGACTTAAACGACCCACACACAGATTATGGGCTAAACCAAGTACCTCAGATGGATTCCGACAATAGACAATTTCAAATGGGCTTATCCCTATGGTCCTATTCTTCGACCTGTTATAGGCAAATTCTGCTTGAAGTAATGCTAAATCCCATTGCTTTGGTTTAGTCCATGCCAGACTCGTCAAAAGATTTCCCAAGCTTCGGTTTACCACCTCGGTCTGACCATATGTCTGGGAATGATAGACACTGCTAAACTTCAATCGCGCCCCCAGCTTCTTCCATAAACTTCTTTAGAATTGACTCATGAACTTGGTGTCATGATCCGAAGTAATTGATTAAGGAACACCATGTAAATGCACATTTTCTTTAAAGTAAAGATGGGTGATCCGGGTAGCATCCATTATTTTTTTGCAAGCTATAAAATGGGTCATCTTAGAAAACATGTCAACTACAATGAAAATAGAATCCAAAGCTCATTGGGTACGGGATAGTCCCAATACAAAATCTGTACTGACATCAAACTAAGGAGCTCTAGGTACTAGTAAAGGTGTGTAAAGGCCCGCATTAGTAAGAATTCCCTTGGACCGTTGACACACATAACAACGCCCTATAAAATGAGCTACGTCTCCGCTTAATTTGGGCCAATAATAGTTAGAGGAGACCAAAGGCAATGTCTTATCTCGCTCAAAATAACCCATGTTATGAAGTTCATTGATAATCTGTTGTCTTAGTGGACAATCTGGAATGCACAACTATAATCCACGAAATAGATATCTACTATGCAAAATAAAATCATGTCATTCATTGTCAGTTACCTGTCGAATTATCTTCCCGAATGAAGGGTCTATAGCATATATATCAGGAAATGCCTCAAATCCTACTACGCTGGTGCTCATGGTGGTGATAAGTGATGTGTGACGGCTCAATGCATCTGTGACACTATTCAGGCTCTCAGCTTGGTGTCTTAGTGCAAATGTGAACTCCTGCAAGGACTGAACCATGGCAAAAAGATATCTCTTTGTATTAGGTAATGACGCCAATGTTTTAGGGACTGAACCATGGCATAAAACCCGAGGACATAGGTGGAATAATTCTTCTTTGATCCTAATAGCTTCTCTCTAAAAAGTGCTACTGGATGCCCTCTTGACTCAAAACACCACCAATGCCAACCCCAGATGCATTACAGTTTACTTCTAACACATTTTCAAAATCTGGGAGTACCAAAACTAGAGCATCTGTCATCCTTTGTTTGACCAACTGAAAACTGACCTCTGCCTTCTCGAACCACTGGAAACAATGTCCCTTAAGGCATTCTATAATTGGGGCAATTAGACTGCTACAGTTTCTGATGAACCGATGGTATAAGGATGCTAACCCATGGAAACTTCTGACATCGTGCAAAGTCTTTGGATTGGGCCATTCCAAGATTGCATCTTTTTTTGATTGATCTGCATGTACACAATCAGTAGACACAAAAAAACTAAGAAAAGTTACAGAAGTGGTGAAGAAAGAACACTTCTTCTGATTGATAAGTAGGCACTCCGTCCTCAGCATATCAAAAACAGCACGAAGGTGGTCAAAGTATGATACCCATGTCAGACTATAAATGAGGATGTCGTCAAAGGAGACTACCACAAGCTTTCCCATAAAAGGTCGTAAAACCTGATACATAAACCTCATAAAGGTAATGGTCCATTGGATAGTCCATAAGGCATGACCATTTGCTCATACAACCCATGTTACATCTTGAACGCCGTCTTCCACTCATCTCTAGGCCTTATTCTGATTTGGTGATATCCTCCCTTAAGGTCAATTTTTTAGAAGACCTTAGAACCGAACAGCTGATCTAACATATCATCCAAGCGGGGAATTGGAAATCTGTACTTCACTATAATCCTGTTGATTGCTTTTCTATCAACACACATACGCCAGAGCCATCCTTCTTCGGCACCAGTAGAGCAGGAACTGTACATGGACTCATACTCTCACGGATGTAGCCCCTCTCCAACAACTCTACCACTTGTCACTGTAACTCTTCACCTTCCTTAGGATTGAGGTGATACACCGATCGATTAGACAAACTTGACCCCGGAACAAAGTCGATCTGATATTGAATGTCCCTCATAGTAACCCCAGAGGGAGATCCTTTGGCATAAGGTCTGAGAACTCTGTTAGCATATGTTGTACTTCTACTGGTATCTAGATCCTCGTCTATCCTACTATTCCCACGAAGCAGTAGCACACAGACTAAGTTTTCACATTCAATCTTAGCTAAAAACTTGGACATAGAAAGTAGGTTGGTATTATTGACTATCGGAGCATGAGTGGTTTTTCCCGACGAGGCGCCAACACATGCTTCTTCTCCTTGATGCTAAGGAAATATGTATTTTTTCACCTATCATAAATAACACTGCGATCATACTGCCACGTCGACCCAAAAATATATGAAAAGCATCCATTGACACGACATCACACCAAGCATTATCAAAATATTACATGTCGATCAAGAAAGATACTAGGCATCGCTTCTCGATTGATACATCACTACTTTTGCTCAACTACGACAACTTATATGGTTTTGGATGGCAATCTGTGTTCAACTATAATTTCTGGACAGCCTCTTTAGACACTATATTCTCATAACTACCATTGTCAATAATCAGTTTGTAGACTTTATCGACAATGATGCAGGTTGTGTAAAATATTGGTTCTCAACCAGTCGTCCCCTGAGTCACCTTTGGGAGTCAACAGACTCTTGCACGTGACTAGAGTCTTATAACCATCCTCATACAGCACTATTTTGCTTCATCATCGTCATATATGGGTTCTCCATCCTTTTTGATTTCATCTATTACTCAGTTGCTCTATGTCACTGTTCACCACATCTGAAATACCTAATACCCGAGTTAGAATTATCATGTGATGGCTGTTAAGCAAGATGGGATGCTTGAGGGTAAATTGGCTGACCACCCTCACTTTTGATCACCAGTCTTATATTCTGTTGCTTTTCCACAACAAGTGTACACTGGTATGCTTCAGAAATGGTTCACAACGAGTAAAAACAGAGGACATCCTGTAGGGACTGTCGTAATCCCTCCAAATACAGTGTCACCATCTGTTCCTCCATTTTAGATAGATCATTTTAGGATATCAATTGATAGAACTCTTCCGTATAATCATCAACTTATCTCGTGCCTTGCCTCAGAGAATGAAGCCGTTGAAACAAAGTTTGGGTGTAGTCGAAAGGAAATAAGTGACATTTCATCTTCTTCTTTATCTTCTCCCAATCAGTGATTTTAGCTTTACCCTGCCTACTTCGTGAACGCCTCAACAGGGTAAATCCACCCGAATATCAAAGTTTACACGATGATCTTCCCGACCATGGTGCTCCCAGACTGGAGCATGGTTATGATACGGGTTTTCAAAACTGATATCGAAATCGTGTCCCTCCAGTTCATGATCACCGAAATCCTGCGCCACTAGAAGCTAAGTTAACTCCGCAACTTGCCCTATGTAAATCCTCAATCACCACATCTTGAAAATTACAATCACGGTGTGGGACTTCCTCATTCGGAACCTACCCGCAGTGACCACGACCACCAACCATGATAGGACTGATGAAATCTTACCCCAAGAAAATGCTGACGCTCTGATACGAACTGATGCAGGGTAGAATAGCGATTATTCTGCAAGAAGGTCTCAGTGAGTATTTAACAGATGAGCACAAGAGAAACCGAGAGAAAACAAGAAAGTTTTTTTATTAATAATCCAATATGCAAAAATAACCCACAAGTCGGCTTATATAGCTAACAAAAATCATAATTATCGAATTTTTACCAAAAATGGAAAAATCTCAATATTCATACCAAAAGGAAATACATAATAAAAAGAAATAATATCCCAAGAATCTGGTTTAAATTGAGTTCACAATCTATGCTAAAAGAGCAAATGAAATATTACCAAAAAAAGGGAAAAAATAGCTAAAATTGGATATTTGAAAGGGAAAACGGAGGATTTTTTTCCTCAAAACCAATGTGTGCCAAAAGAGCTTTCCGAATTAGGGTCACAAGCGCGATTCTGATAACCATAGCCAAAATTTTGACCCAAATACCAAAACGTGTCCAAAAATGACCCCAATTAGGAAAGATCGTTGATTACTTGTCATTTTTACACTGATTCGTCAAATCAGGTACTTCAGCACCATCAACGTGCTATTTGACAACTCGACTTCGTTTGACTCAGATCATCCTACATCAATGGAGTAGCTACTCATCTCGCATTAGAGCAAGGCTGAAGGCTTACTTCAACATATGTGGTTTGATCATTCGAATGCCTTTAGTTATCTCTAGTTTGAGTCCACCCATGAAGGTTCATACCAATGCCTGTTGTGTCCAACGTGAATTTAGTTGTCCAGCCTTTCAAATTCCTTCTGGTAATGCGAAATGAACCAACCTATCTCATTCTATGCAAAGCTTTATCGAAATCTTCATACTTTATGGGACCAAAACGAGCCCACAATTCCTTTCCGAAAATTTCCCATGTCACCAAGCATTCTTCTTCATTATAAGCTTGTCACAACCACTGCCATCATTGGTTGGTTTCTCCCTCAATGTGGAAAAATGCTAAGGAAACTTTTTAGTCTTTTGCGGTGCCTTGGTACTTGAAAAATTCCGCTGCTCGACTGAACCACTCAGTTTAGTCATCTTCTAAGTAAAGTGGAAACTGTAATTTTGCCATTTTGGATGAAAAATCTTTCGACCACCTTTCAGTCTCCTCAAAGTTCGAACGGGAAAAGCCAGCTCGATCATGAGTGCTGTGACTTGATGTTCTTTCAGTCGCAATAATCATTTCGGACAACTTTTTGAGTGTTTCTTCAACTGTTCCTGCTAGAATTAAAACTGTGTAAAAATCCCTTCTCAACTTTCATAGCATGCATCCATCAATACCAAAGTAAATCATACCTCCAATAGTGATAGGAATGTAAAATACATATTTTTCCCTCCTTATTTTATGCGCTCATATGTTTATTTTGTACCTAAATGTACTTCGTATTCTTATATTTTGGTTTAGGTGGCAATTCTATGGATATGGCGTAATTTGGAAGAAATAGGTTAAAAGGGACCAAAATGGAAGAAATTGAAAGTTTAAGGACTAAAGTGCAAATAATCCAAACTTGTTTCTAACCCTGTGATGAAGATTTGAGAGTGTTAGAGGTCAATTGGATGAAGAAAGGATTCAAAGGGATGAAATATGGTCAAGACATTTTCACATATCAACTTTCAAGCTGAAAAGTTTTGCATCGATTTTCAGCCTCATATTGAGACCAATGTTGGACATGGTAAACGATATAATTTAAAGATGATCTATGAAACAAAGTTTTATTCCTTTGAGTTAGCTTTACAATGCATCTTGAATCGTTTCAATCGGATGTCGGAAGAAAAAGTTATGGTCAAACTACTGAAAGTTATCCAGAGGAAATTTCGTAAAACCATGCGGCCGCAAGCCTTTAATTCCATGCGACCGCATGGACCATTCACGAGAGTTAAAGTGCTGATTTCACTTGTTCCTTGCGGCCGTATGGTTCGTTTCCTGGACGAAAATTCTGGTTTCCTAATTTCAATCAAACACTTATGGAAACAAATATTTCTACACTTTATAAACCCTAGAACATAACCAGAACGGGGAGAATGCCTCCCAACTCTATTCTTCTCTATTTTTCTCTTATATTCATGAATTGTAACTAAACTTTTACACTTGGTCGAAAGAGATTGAAGTCTCGGAACCACATATTGTGAGATCTAAATGGTTTTTTCTTAATTTAATTCATGTTTTTTAGTATTGAATATTTTTCTGCACTTATTTCTATGATTGTTATGTTTAATTGCTAGGAGGCCTACTAGTTTATTATTCGTTGCAATCTACCGCTGAGTTAAATATCAAATCCGTAATTGTTTGATCCCTTTAACTTGTGAAGCACTAGGATTTGATGATTTTCTGCGATAGAGGTTATTGAATTTTAAGAATAATGTTTAAATATATTGAATGCAACCGCTGGTGCTTGTGTTATCTAGTTCATCGATTTCTCTATTGTTTAAAGCTGTTATTAAATTGAATCTTGAGTGCTGGTCTAGGGTTATTTAATAATTAGGGTTAATTAGAACGCTGGTTTCTAACTAACTAAAATTAAGGAGAAATAGAAATTTTTTTCCAACGGTGAATATTCAAGATATGAATTGAATTATCCTTGCATCTATGATCAGTTGTGGATTTCCGAAGGTGGATATTGACTTGGACCAAGGTTAGTCTTTTGATTGTTTTCGTTAATTTAGTTTTCATTGTTATTAATTGCGTTATTTGCAATTGTTTGCATACAAAAAAAATCCCCAATCATTGTACGGAGCATAAACTATTGAATTACACACTCTTCGTGGGATTGACCCTTACTTCCACTACTACATTAGTTTTAGAGGTTTAAGGACTATTTTTGTGTGCCTACGACAGCACACCAAATAGCTTATGATTGAGTTTCCATTTCCTTGTCTAGACTGCAAAAGAAGAAGAAATATTGTATGGGGAGAATTACCCTCAACCCCTTTCAACCTTAAGAAACCGATCTTCTCTTATCCTCACAAAAACAAGAGGCGAAATGGTTTTTCTATATGTATAGAATTCAATGGGCTAATTCTATATTAATTGGGATGAGAGTAATGGGCCTCCATATGTGTTAACTAAAAATGGCCCATCCCATTATGAGCCCAATTTGCCAAAATGTAAATGCTAGTCCATATATAAGAAAAAAATCCAACAATCTCCCACTTGGACAGCATTACATTTTGTCACTACATATACACAAACAAGCATCTCAAAACTTAAAGGTCTTGTTCAAAATGTGTCTATAGGTTCAAGCCAGTGAATGACATACCGACAGGATATACAACACATGACCAATACTTGAAATCACGTAACATAAACCAATGGGATGCAAAAGCAGTATGAAAAAAATATCAAAAATGATAAACACATGTTTCCATAAGAAGCCCTAGAGACAAATATGAATATCTTTAAAACGATAAGCCTTATCCAAAGTACAGTTGTAGCCATAGCCTAATGACTATGCCGACAGGGTGTATGACACCAAACATATACTCACAACTGCCAAACTTAGACATAGGCTAAACACATATTGTCTCTTACAGATAACACACATTGTCCATAATGCGCATGACTGGGGCATAAGACTAATCAAAATGTCTCAATACATAAATCTGCCTTGTCCAAAATGCGCGTGACTCAGGCACGAGACTAACCAAGATGTCTCAATATATATAAGCATTGCCTTGTCTCAATATATATGAACATTGAATTGTCCAAAATGCGCATGACTCAGGCACGAGACTGACCAAAATGTCTCAATACATAAATCTGCCTTGTCCAAAATGCGCATGACTCAGGCATACATTGACATTGCTATATTTAAAGGACAAAAATAAAACATGAGCATAAACAATATATATATATATATATATATATATATATATATATATATATATATATATATATATATATATATATATATATATATATATATATATATATATATATATATATATATATTAAACTAGCAATGATTACAGAACTCCGACTAACTAAATACAACATAAGACTCTAACAATCCCAAATGAGTCACATGTTCTTGAAACAATTTTGGAGCTATTTAGTTAGTAGGTTTGGTAGGTGTATCGACCCTCAAAGCCAAAACCAAATTCATTATAACCAAATTAATGGTGAGAGATTCATGTCAATCTTCATGATTGATTCTTGTTAAACTTTTGATGGCAGACAAATAGAGAGACATTGTTGCATTCCATAAGCTGAGGAGAATACAATAAAGAAATTTATCAACCATATAGAATAATAAATGTGCTCCCATAAATGTATGCAATATGCAACTTTATGTCCATGCTAGAGTTTTATTTAAAAATAAACTCTTACGCATAATGCTAGAGCCCGAGACACACTAAAGGCTCTTACGCATGACAAAACAAAATAATTAAATACAAGGACCTAAAATGACCCATTACCGAGGGATAGAATTAGGCCACCAAATGCCAAGCACTTAACTATTATCTTTGCCGTCCTAAACATCCTACAAAATAAAGATTTTGTTGACCTATGGTTGACGTCACGTTTTGATTATTACAAACAAATTATGTTTATTTCTAACAAATTAACTTCGAGTGTCTATAGTGATTATTGCACAAGAATAAAATCGAAGACACGAAGTTTGAGGCCAAGTAATTTGCAAACAATGCTCGACGTGAAAGCAAAATTGATCAAACGAGGTTATGAAAAATCATATTAAATAAACTCGCAAAAAGATGTCTCAACAAGAATCGAGAGAAAAGTCGAAATACAATCAAGCATGCATGTGAAGATATTCAAAACAAAGTACTTAGACTTCTATATGTAAATGTAAAATATTTCAATACTTGACAATGATTCATGATAAGCTCAAAAATCATTTTGTAACCGAAAAATTATTTTCACTACCACTTGCATAAAAAGTTTTGATCAAAAGTAAAATTGATTTTCAAAATGATGTTTGGACTTATATCATATTTTCATTCAAAACATTTTGCAAAAAAAAAAAAAAAAAGTCAACGGTCAACCGGACGTCCGGATAAACTAGACCGTCCAGACAAGGAGTCCGTTTGGTCAGAAATATTTTCTGTCCATCCGGACGTCCGGTTCATCTCAACGGTCACTTTTTTGACCATTCTAACTGACTCAAACGACTAGTTGATTACACGATCCAGAAGTCCGGATGGACAGAGTTTTGGCCGGTTTGAGTGCTATAAATACCAACTCTCTTTGCATTCAATTTGAACATCTTTGGAGAGAAAGTTTATTGAAAATTTTTGAGTTTAATTGATTTTATATTCTATCTCATTACAAATAATTTCTTGATTGATCTAAATAATTTTTTATCTATTTCATCAAGAATTCTATTTTGTAAAGAAACTTTTCAATCTCATCTATTCTTCAAATTCTTGATAAAAGTTTTCTTTACCAACACTTATATTAAAGTGTAAATCTCTCCTCATACTTAACTTGTGTTATTTTGTTAAGAGCGATCATTGGTTGAAAACTTTGATAACAATACAAACTATTTCATCATCTATCTTTTATCAAAGTTTACAATATCAACACTTGAGCTTATTCATTTGCTATCTATTGAAGTGTTTGTCTCTTCTCTTCTTGTACTCAATTTTGATTTTATCATTCGATAAGAAGAGAAGATTTGAATTGTTAAATTCATTTAAATTGTGGGTCGGTTGTAGTCCCTTAAAGATCAATATTGTATAAGGTTTGGTGTGCTTTGTTGTAAGTCACCATATGGGTCATATCGAGGTCCCGTAAAGCTCGGTAGTGTAGGTCGTGTTGATGTCCCGGAAAGCTCAACATTGTAAAAGGATCGGTACTCATTGTTTGTAAGTTACCATTTACTTTAGTGCATTTGGCCTTACTCGTGACGGAGAGCTTGGTAACAGGGACGTAGATCATTGCATTGGATCGAACCCCATTAAATTGGTTTGCTATCTTTACATTATTACACTTTACTTTAAATTGCTATTTACATTGTGTTATATCATACTTGAATTAAGTTATCATATTTGCATATTTACTTGTTGTATTACACTTAGTTTTTGTATCTTGTGTGTTGAATAGTTTTAAGAATAAGAGTCGAAAAAGTTTCAAATAACCAATTCACCCCCCTCTTGGTTAGTCAATCTTGGGCTAACAATTGTTATCAGAGAAAGGTGCTCATATTTGAAAAGATTTAACAATCTTGAGTAATGGCTAACCATAGTTTTCAAAATCTTGAGGGATATTCTACTAATCGTCTTCCCTTATTTGATGGCACTAATTATAACTATTGAAAAACTAGGATGACTATATTTATTCAATCCATATATTATAATGTTTGGGAGGTTATTGAATTCGGTCCCTATGTGCCTAAAAAGACCATCAAAGAGGTTGGTAAATCGGACCAAATTGTTCCAAAATCTAGAGAAGAATATGATGAAGAAGATAGGAAAAAACTATCTTTAAATGCTAGAGCAAAAAATATACTCTATTGTGCTTTGGATAGAAATGAATTCAATAGAATTAGTACTTGTGATTCGGCTCATGAAATTTGGTATGCTCTAGAAACTACTCACGTTGGAACTGACAAAGTGAAAGAAACTAAGATAAATATCTTAGTTAAAGATTTTGAAAATTTTTTTATGAAAGAAAATGAACCTATTATTGACATGATTACTCGCTTCACCGATATTATTAATAGCCTCAAAGGTTTTGATTGAAAATATACTAACGGTGAACTTGTGAGCAAAATGTTTAGATCACTTACGGAAGAATAGAGCCCCATACGAATGCTTATAGAGAATCCAAAGGATGTAAATACATATACTTTGATAGAATTGTATGGAACTTTAATGACTTATGAACTCAACAAGGCCGGTGTCAAGGAAAAGATAAGAAAGAGCAAAGAAGAATCAAAAGAGGAAAGACGTCAAATTGCTCTAAAATCGGCAATTGATGAAGTCACAACAAGCAACGATATGAGTGATGAAGAGCTTGATGATTTGGTCATTCTTATGAAGAAATGGATAAATTTTCAAAACAATCAAAGATCTCAAAAGAAAGAAGAAAAGAATGAAGAAAGGGACAAGAAAATCGTTTGTTACAATTGTGACAAACCGGGTCACAAAAGCACTGAATGCCCAAACAAAAGAAAATTTTTCAAGAAGAAGGCTCTTCAAGCTACATTTGATGAAAGCTATGAAGATGAGGATGACGGAAACAATAACCAAGAAGAAATTGCCAATATGTGTTTCATGGCTATTGTTGGTGAGGTAAATTCAAATGAAAACTTTTATGAGCTTATCAATCAAGTGGACAAAGGATGATCAAGGTAATTTTATAAGCATAACATAATATCAAGGTATGTTCTACTCTCCTTTTAATTACAAGTACACTCGATGTTATGTTAGTACATGAGTTTGTGCTAAATTTTCAATTCAATACTCATGAATCATACACTTGTACCTCTAAACAAATCTTAGATAACTTAATGTCATTAGAACATTATGTTATAAAGGCACCCAAAAGTTAGATATTGCATTAGAATTTCAAATTTGTAGCTAAGGAGTTCAATTATTTGTACAAAGTATGATAAATGTGATCCACTATTTCAATTAATTGTAGAACATTATTCTATATACACAAACATGACTCCCATTGATGTATGCAAGAGATGAGGAATGTTGAAAAGGGAAATTTTAAACTCTATTCGAATTATTTTACTTTCAATATTTCATCACTTATACCTTGATTAACATTTTACCATAAAGTGATGACTATTTTTAAATTTTCATAAACTTGGCATCTTGTGATCAATTGAGGAGGAATATATTACTATGGTTGATTTAAAGTTTTGATCTTATCTTCTTCTCATATGTCCTATCATTTTGCTTATGCTAAAAGAAGAATTTGAGTAAGATAAATTTGAAAAGCATTGAAAATTAAATTTTTATTATTTCATATGATTATCTTTTGATCTTAAATGCTATATCTTTTGGCTTGTGTCAACAAGGGAGATGATTATGCATGTCTTGATACAATGTTTTGAATACATAATTATGCATGCCTTGATATATGCTTTGAGCATATGTTTATCGATTTGTATAAGATAGGGGGAACATGAAATTGCATGATAAATTTATAATATTCCTTTTTCGATATGATGTCCTTACATTTTTATGCTATGGTTGACTTCCCTCTCGTATTTCTTTTTGCTTATGCCAAAAGGGGGAAGATGAATTAGATGATTATGCATGATAAAGGGAATATAATATGTATGTAACTTTTATCTCTTATCAATTTGTTAAATTCGTATATTGCAAATCATCGTGTTTGTCATAATCAAAAAGGGGAAAATTGTTGACATATGGTTGACTTCTCGTTTTGATTATTACAAACAAATTATGTTTATTTCTAACAAATTGACTTCGAGTGTCTATAGTGATTATTGCATAAGAATAAAATCGAAGACACGAGTTTTGAGGCCAATAATTTGCACACAATGCTAGATGTGGAAACAAAATTGATCAAACGAGGTTAGGAAGAATCATATTGAATAAACTCGCAAAAAGATGTCTCAACAAGAATCGAGACAAAAGTCGAAATACGATCAAGCAAGCACGTGAAGATATTCAAAACAAAGTACTTAGACTTCTATATGTAAATGTAAAACATTTCAATACTTGGCAATGATTCGTGATAAGCTCAAAAATCATTTTGTACACGAAACATTATTTTCACTACCACTTGCATAAAAAGTTTTGATCAAAAGTAAAATTGATTTTCAAAATGATTTTTGGACTTATATCATATTTTCATTCAAAAAAAAAAAAAAAGTCAACGGTCAACCGGGCCGTTCGGACAATGAGTCCATTTGGTCAGAAATGTTTTCTATCCATTCGGACGTCCGGTTCATCTCAACGGTCACTTTTTTTACCGTTCTGACTGACTCAAACAGCTAGTTGATTACACGATCCAAATGTCCGGATGGCTTGTCCAGATGGACAGAGTTTTGACCGGTTTGAGTGCTATAAATATCAACTCTCTTTGCATTCAATTTGAACATCTTTGGAGAGAAAATTTATTGAAAATCTTTGAGTTTAATTGATTTTATATTCTATCTCATTACAAATAATTTTTTGATTGATCTAAACTAATTTTTATCTATTTCATCAAGAATTCTATTTTGTAAAGAAATTTTTCAATCTCATATATTCTTCAAATTCTTGATAAAAGTTTTCTTTGCCAACACTTATATTGAAGTGTAAATCTCTCCTCATAATTAACTTGTGTTATTTTGTTAAGAGTCATTGGTTGAAAATTTTGATAACAATATAAACTATTTCATCATCTATCTTTTATCAAAGTTTACAACATCAACACTTGAGGTTATTCATTTGCTATCTATTGAAATGTTTGTATCTTCTCTTCTTGTACTCAACTTTGATTTTATCATTCGATAAGAAGAGAAGATTTGAATTGTTAAATTCATTTAAATTGTAGGTCGGTTGTAGTTCCTTAAAGATCAACATTGTATAAGGTTTAGTGCGCTTTGTTGTAAGCCACCGTGTGGGCCATATCAAGGTCCCGTAAAGCTCGGTAGTGTAGGTCGTATTGAGGTCCCGGAAAGCTCAACATTGTAAAAGGATCGGTACTCCTTCTTTATAAGTTACCATTTACTTTAGTGCATTTGGCATTGCTCGTGACGGAGAGCTTGGTAACGGGGACGTAGATCATTGCATTGGATCGAACCCCATTAAATGGTTTGCTATCTTTACATTATTACACTTTACTTTAAATTGTTATTTACATTGTGCTATATCATACTTGAATTAAGTTATCATATTTGCATATTTACTTGTTGTATTACACTTAGTTTTTGTATCTTGTGTGTTGAATAGTTTTGAGACTAAGAGTCGAAAAAGTTTCAAATAACCTATTCACCCCCCTCTTGGTTAGTCAATCTTGGGCTAACAGATTTACTGACATGGCAAATATACTATCCGTATGGATCTTAGTAAAATGTCATCAAGAGAAAGTATGAACAACATAACAATCTTGATAATTTATCATGTCTTGTCCCACGAGAGGTGAGTACAAGGCCATTCCAAAACCATTGATATTACAACACAGTGATATAATACATATGAAACAAAAAATATATATAACTTCACCTATCTCTAAATCTCATGAACTCTTGTTGCCCCAAGTAAAGACCTCCACAAAATTGCATTAGATTTCATAGGCATGGTCCCAACCAATTTCTTAGCTTCTTTAAGCTGCCCTGCACTACTAAAAAAAAAAACCACCAGGCAACAATAGTGCTCAAGTTTAGGTTCAAGTCCATAATCACTCTTAATTACCTCAAAGAGTTTGTACCCTTCATCCACCAATCCCACATGTGAGCAAGCATAAATTATGATTAATATTGTTACACAGATAAACCACACACAGTCTAGAAGGAACACTATTCAAATTAACTGTGACAAGGAAGTTCGTAGGTAAATAAATCAAATAAGTTAAAAGAGAGATTCTGTAACTGAATGGTTATTGTCTTACTACCGTCAACAACAAATAAAGAACCAAATCCAAGCTGATCAATTTGTAAATATCTACAATAGCCTCCATAAAGAGTAATATACACAGGATCACAACATGGAAGGGAGAGCAGAAAAACCTACAAACTCCACAATAGTGCAAGATAAGGAACCCAAGAGTTGCAAAAACAATTGTCTTGAAAGGTGGAGAAACCAGGATCAAACAAAACAGGATTCCAAGAAAGTTAATCAAAACTTTGAAAAGAAACCATCCAGCGAGGAATTTCCTGTCACAAATATCACCACGTGAAGCCTTATAGACAATCCCAAATTCAATTGTGGAAGGAAGAGATACGTAATCCACACTATAAAAAATAGAATATACCATCAGCAAAAGAAGCCCAATCTGCCCTTTTAAAAATTCTTTTGAGAATTGTAAGTCTCCAGAGCTGCCTTTCAGAAAAATCTTTTTGAAAACAACTGAACTTTGTTGTATATCATGAACAAAAGGTGAAATGTAGAACCATTATATTGAACTAGGAGTCTGCAACCAAGTTTCACTAGTTCTTCCTCCATAAACACACAAGCCACCAACCACAACCACACCATCTCAGAATATCCATGAACTGAAAGGAGTTGTTTCTAACGTGAAGTTACAAAATCCAATTATTAACAGTTTTTAGCGAACAAGTCACCAGAAACCCAGGCTCTAAGAATGATTGTCAGTAACTCGATCATCGGACCAGGAAATCACAACACCTTCACGTTAGAAAATCAAAGTTCTTCCAAAATACGAGAATCTCCAAAAGGAGGGGAAATATAAATGACACAGCCATGAAAAATGAGAAGGAAGCTCTGATACCAATTGCTAGAATTAAATCTATGTAAAAATCATTTCTCAATTTTCATAGCATGCATCCATCAATACCAAAGTCATACATCCAATAGCTTGTGATTGAGCTTCCATTTCCTTGTCTAGGCTGCAAAAGAAGAAGAAATTTTGTATGAAGAGAATTACCCTCAACCCCTTTCAACCCTAAGAAATCAATCTTCTTTTCTCCTCTCAAAAACAAGAGGTAAAATGGTTTTTCTATATCTATAGAATTCAATGGGCCAATTCTATATTAATTGGGATGAGAGTAATGGGCCTCCATATGTGTTAACTAAAAATGGCCCATCCCATTATGGGCCCAATTCGCCAAAATGTAAATGCTAGTCCATATATAAGAAAAACAATCCAACAGTTCCAGCTTATCAGCCACTCGCAATTCTATTCAATGAATCATCCTACAAATTGCCCAGTCCAACTTCTAGGATTTCACTTATTTCTTTGTTGGTCGCCATTGCTAGCCTAACTCTAGTACTAATGATAGGTCCCAGTTAGAAGCTCTGGTCAATAGTGGAAAAATAACTTTCTGTGGTGAAAGATAAATCAATGTTAATTGAATTTTTCCCTCTCTCCATCCATGTTCATGAAGTATAAATAGGTAAAAGCCCATAACAACTTAACAAAGTAGTGTGTAGATAAAAGAAGCAATAACGTGCAAAACATAAATGAATGTACAAACATAAATGTCAAACTGGAAAACAAAATAATCTTTTCACCAGCTAACCTCACGTGCTGCCTCATCCTTCACCTAGCACTTTATGCCCGAATGTTGGTAAGAGCGAAAAATATGATATCTTTATGGATAGTGTACATTCACCTAAACAAGCACTAGAAATTGACGTAGAGTATGGATCCTCAATGTATTGGACTTGTATCCATCTGATTTGAAATAAGCAAACCATCGAAGTAAACTTCTCATTACGATTTATTTAGTTATATAAAGTCAGAGGGTTAAATCCACCAATGACTACCAACTTTATATTTGATGTCACTATGGTACATAATTTGTTTTTGTTTCATTATGATCACTCAATTTTATACTTTGTGTCATCATGACCACTCAATTTCATATAACGTTTCACTATGACCACCTAACTTCTTTTAACCATTTCAACTAATTTTAAAAAGGGTAAAACAGTAAAATTGGATTTTATAAATTTAAAATAAAATAAAAATAAAAACTTATTTTAAATAATAATAATAATAATAATAATAATAATAATAATAATAATAACTAATTTTAAAATAAACGTTTTTAAAATTAAAAAAATAACTTTTATCTTTTTAAAAAAATTTATTTTATATATATAATACAAAATTATCATTTTAACACTTTTAAAATTAGTGAGAATGGTGAAAAGAAATTGGATGGCTATGGTGAAATATTA
Organism: Fraxinus excelsior; assembly: GCA_019097785.1. Classification (NCBI taxonomy): domain Eukaryota; kingdom Viridiplantae; phylum Streptophyta; class Magnoliopsida; order Lamiales; family Oleaceae; genus Fraxinus; species Fraxinus excelsior. Next base: position 21,958,800 of record CM032635.1, on the reverse strand, counting down.
TATGAATTTAGTTAGTTATGGTGAAACGTTATATGAAATTGAGTGGTCATGGTGAAATAAATCAAATTGAATAGTTATAATGATACTAAGTATAAAATTGGGTGATCACAGTAAAATAAAATCTAATTGGGTGGTTATAGTGACACTAAATATAAAGTTGAATGTTCATTTGTGGTTTAATCCTAAAGTCCCAATATTTACACAAAATTGTGCCTGAAAATCACAGAGTAAATATAGAATTACAATGGATTTCGAGACAAAAAGTATGAGAAAAGGTATTTGAGCAAGTTACTCGTGAAAGTGATCTAGGGTAAGAGAGCAATAATGGAAATACCTCAAAAGATTAAGTCATTGCTTGGACTCTATTTTTTCAAAAATGTACGTTATCAAAATTCATTTTCAACCACACATTCTCTTATATAATAACGTTGCACATAATTACAATTTTTTTTTTTTTAACCACATTTTCCCCGACAATCTCATTTTAATGAAGCCCAAATACGGGCTAAGTATCTTCAATACAATCAATATATTGATTAAAAATTATACTAAATAAGCAAACATAGATAATGTTTAAAAATATTCCCTTCTAATGCAACCTAAATGAGTACATGGCATTACTTTCACAGGGTCTTACAGGCCCCTCACAAAGGGGGTCGGCCCCACAAGCATATATAAAAAGAGAGGAAAAAAGGGTGGGGCCCACCCTTTGTGAGAGGGCTGTGTGAACTAATGCCCTATACTTTGGATTTCAGTGAAACTGTGGATTGCACTAATTATGAGTCATTTGTACAAGAGAAATGATATAGAAAAAGAGTATAGATAAAATATAAAAAATTATACGAAGGATGTCTACCATTTTGGGTTATGTGGCACGCTTTGTAGTGCAATCTACGACCACGCTGGGTGTTTTTGAACCCTTAAGACACATTTTCCAATTAATCATTCTGCGACAAGTCCTTTTGCCCTTATCATCAAAGATAATAACAGAAATATCATGCGTATAATCAGAATGCTGCAACAAGATGCTTAAGGGCTGTTTGGTGAAGCCAACTTATCCCAACAGATGAATATAAACTCTTTTACACGTCTAGCTATGGTATGAAAAATTAGATCTGTGTGTTAAACATTTCCTTTATTCCCCTGGAAGCTTACTGGTTGCTGCTTAGATTTTGGTGTAATAATATGGAAATTTTTGCAGCACGAACAAGAACACAAACGATCCACAAACTTTAATTCAATTAAATTTCGGAATGAGATCAAAGAAGGTTGAAAATATCTTCCAAGCCATCAAGTTCATTACAAAGACAACCAAATGGGAAATATTGTTGGACTGTGTCCTTATAGAAGCTATCTGCCTTAATTCTGATTTTAATTAAAATTACTCTATGGTCCCTAAGTTCTTAAGTAATAAAAGAAGACATTTTAAATTCTTATGTAATAAAAAAGACGCCTACTAATAAGAAAATGACATAATAATGAAAAAGAAGTCATTTGACTTCGTCATATCCGTGTTTTATATTCATCATATTTGATTGGTATTTTATCATTCATCCAAAAGAAATAAAAGAAAGCAATTTCACTTCTGTGTAGATCAAAAGAAAGCACATATAATTGAAGAACTAATGGATCTAATACATGATGTTATGATCAATCATCTCTTTCTCTCAAAATATATATGAAAAACTCGGGCCTCAAACTTCATGAATCAAGATTGGAGCGTTTTTCTCTCTCTGTATCTCTCTCCTCTCTCATGGATCTTGAAACCAAAAGCTTTGAAGGCTGGACTATACTATCCTCTATCACACTGCAAGACTTCTTACATGAAAAAAAGGACATATTCTTCTTCAATCCAAACCTTTGATCCTCCCTGCTGGAGCGCGTCGGATTTTGATCATTTTTACTGCTCTTTGTGCACTCTTTATATGCCATAAGAAACGGATCGTCAATCTTTTTAAGCCCTCTCCTTGAAGAACTTCTCACCGGTACTGGTTGTAAAGCACAAGGTGGAAGTGGGATTTTCGTGTCATGATGAATAGAAGCCCTCGAATTTTCTGGCAACTGCGGTGGTGGTGGTGGTGCAAGGGGTTGGGGCTCCATCTGGTAATTATCATCTTGTTGCTTCACCTTGCTTACCCCAGGCTTGTTCTCCCAAGAAAAGGGTATATTTCCATGTGAGTATATTTTGTTACTCATTTTCTGATATTCTTATGCTCATAAAATGGTTTGGACAATATGCATATATATGGGGTGGGTACTGGGTCGGGGGGGGGGTGGGGGGGGGGGGTCATGTACTTTAAACTGTCCAACCGCAAAACTTCCTAAGGTGGGCTATATGGCCATAAACAAACTAAAAAAGAATACAATAATATTAGATTATCGAGAATGGGCAACAAATTATTATCGACTAGAAGACAATAATCTTTAAGGTGTATATCATGTAAAGAGTCGAAAAGTATGCAAAGAAGTTAAGAAGAACATGACAAACATGGAATGTCTTGTTGAGTTTATTCATTAATACTTGTTTGATTCTAATACAGCCAATAACTATATAACCATTTTCTTTTCTGATTGCTCGTCACATATGGAATTTGTACAATTTTATCACCTAGAATTACAAATAGAATGATTACGTTAAAAGGGTTATAAATAACTACTGAATATGTTTATTTATTTACTTATTAATTACACGATCATACTATGGAAATAATCATTTAAAATCTAAAAAACATGTGGGTATCGAAAAAAGATATATATCTTTGACAAAAGTAGAGCCTTCTTAACAAAAGTATACTTGAAAACATGTTTATAATAAAAAAGTTGTGAAAAAATATCCCATTTAAGAATGTTCAAGGCATAATCACGAAGGAAGCACCTTCTTAACAAAGCTATTCTATTATTATTTTCAAAATTTATCAGATGCATTCGTAATCTTATTTTGTCATATTCAATTAAGCGTATCAAACATAGTTTGTGCAAAAGATTTTGAGGTTAAGCAGATATTCAGCAATTTTGAATAGAAAAGTCAAGTTGGACTGAGTTTACATAAAAAAAAAAAAAAAAAACAAAAAATGTATAAATTAATTGCATAAGAAATGAGTTTACACTTATTCTATTATAATTACCTCACAAATTAGGGCGAGTAAATATTAACAATATTAATTAATACAAATTTGTCATGCGGTCAATCGAATTTGATTATGACCAAAATATTCATGTGAGAACTAACGAAATTAAATGAAAATTATATTTATGCAATTTATTTTTATGATATGGGTCTCTTAAAGCATCTTCAGCTTGCGGCACTTTGTACAAGATAACAAACAAAATGCATTAACTTTGTTTTATTTTCTTAATCTCATTTAACATAGTGCAATCCCAACATCAAATCTCGTAAACGTACATACTATATCTGATTTGTTATATTAGACAAAAACCTAACTAAAGTTTGAAATGCGTACATAACACTACAAATTCCGCTTGAATAGTTTGTTTTGATTTGTCTATAGAGGAAAATGAAAGGGGTAAAAAAAAAAAACCCTTTTTTTCCATATGTAATTCATAACTATAGCATGTTTTCTTGCATGAACCCTTAACAGTCATTTTAACTTTGACGTTGTATCTTTCTATATATAAAAAGTGCCTATTTAACGAAATTTGTTGGTTTAACGGAAAAACTAACAGAATTTTTTAATTTAACGGAAAAACTAACGGAATTTCTTGTTTTTAATGGAAAATCTTTTTTCACAGCCCCTACTTTCAAAATTATAATTAAATAATAATAATAATAAATTAGCTTTTGATAATTCATTCAAACTAAAATATCTTGGAGCTAACTTATCCGAATCGACTTTTTCTCGAATATGATTTATGTATCTAATTACGATTTATCCAACGAGACCAATATTCATATATTTACGATAACTCCATCAATATCTATATATTTGACACAAATAAAATATAATTTGATAAATGTATCATTTAGTCCATAACTTTCAAAATATTAAAATATAGTATATAAAAATTGAATTATATTTTATGAAAACTTTCGGGATATTACATTCTCACCCCCTTAAAATATTTTTGTCCTCGAAAATTTACCCGTCACTTACCAATACTAAGTCTAACACATGATATACATATATTATTGTAATACATATCATACTTAAAATGAATTGTATTATTACTTAAAAAAGAGTAAAGACTTAAGTCATGCAAAAAGTTTAAGCCTCCGTTTGTTTCTCATTAAAAATCCATAAAAATGAAAAATATGACCGTTATCCATCACATCAATATATCAATTTTGAATTTCTATCTCTTGTGTGGGGTCCAATAACGGCTATATTTTTCATTATCATTCTACATTAATGAGAATCAAATGGAGCCTAAGAAAACTTATCTTCTTACCCCTTAACATACCTTGAGTTTTCTGTTTGTGATTTTGGATTGGAAATGACAGAGAGAAGCACTTTATTTAATTATTTATCAATTACATAAACATTACATCATTAATTATTTAATTAACCAAAAAAATTACATCTTTATTAATAACAAATTAATTCTTAAACAAAACTATTAAATATAAACTAAGCAAACGTGCATTGCACGTTACTTACCCCTAGTATCTTTTAAATAAGACAATCTCAACCAACAAGGAAGGAATTTAAGATGCATAATATTTATCAAAGTTATTAAACTTCCATTTCGGATATGATTATTCAACTATATGATTTTACTATCCAAAAATAATAAAGATCTTATCCCATTGTGGGATTTTAAAATTCTAAATCTTTCAATCCCATTCTGGACTCTAGAGATCCTCCATTTTTAGCATTATGGACTATTCAAAATCGTTTTTAATGTAGTTAGATTGGGATGTTGGACATTTGGATTTAGTTTCATTTCGAATTAAAACCCAAATCAAAATTTAGAAGGGGGGAAAAAAGCAAAAAAAATAAAAAAAAATTTGGTAAAAATAGAATTCGTAAGGTTCTATGCCGCCTCTTGTATATGAATTAACGGTGGCATTATGTTTTAAATTTTTTCTTTCCGAAATTTACGGATTGTCAAATTAATGACTACTAATTTATCGAATGGTTATTAATTATCCGATTTTAATTTTGACCTTACGTGCGGAATTAATTAATCAAAAGCAACAAGTCACTTTTAATTATTTTTAGATGGTTAATCAAACAAGTCAATTATCATAAGTGGAATTACCGCAATTTGTAATACTAAAGCAATAAATAACACCAATATTAATGACGGAAAAATCCAACTGGGTAAAAACTTCGAGACCAAGTCGTTACCTTCACTATAGACAATATGAATTACAGTATGTTTCCAACCTAGCAAATTCTAATAGTTCTCGTTGTTATAATTCATGTAATCTCCAAAATTTGTTGTTTCTTCCAGACTCACGATCTGTTAACATAGATACTATCTAGCCAACCTGCTAAACTTATCGATCTACCTCATGTAGCTTCCAAGATCTATTGTCTCCTTCCAACTTCCTAATCTTCAATTATCTCTTACAAGTGGATTTTCAAGAATCTCCAATTCTTGTGCTTTACATGTGCTTGCAGTCCAACATCTCTCAACCTCCAAAAACTTCTGAAGTCCAACTGAGAAAATGTCTTCCTAAAGATATTTAGGAAGTATGTATTTTGGATTCTTCAATATGATATTTTTCCAAATAGGTGGTTATGATCTAAAGAAGAAAAGATAAATTACAATAAAAGAATATGTTCTTGGATCTTAAGAGAAAAAAATGAGGCAATGAAAATAATGAAAAACCACCTTAGAAATTCGTGCATAAAATCCGAAAAAATGGAATATAAAACACCATGATGGCGCCTTAGCGCACCACATGGTGCACTTAGCATTCTGTATAATTCTGGGCCATCGGTGCACGGGGACCCATGCCCATGCTGCGATCCCTGGCTTGCTGTCCTTTTCTGCTCCAAATTGTTTTCTTCATCTCAAAGTCGTTTCCCAAGACAAACTCCCAATCTTTTGATTAAATTTGATTTTCATTAACTAGGATTCTCAAAAAACTCAAGCTCCTTAAACTTCTTCTATTCAACCAAATACCAAATTGTATGGAATTTGGATCACACCACAACAAATCTCCACTTGAAACAAATTCCATCACAAGGAATTCAAGACACATCTCCAAGTAAACATCATTCATCTTTTTCCAAACAAGCCCTAATGGGCTAAATCAATGACAAATTCCAACTAAGTTCAAACAATGCTTAAACTTAGGTATGGAAAGTGGTTTTGTCATCATATCTGCATGATTATCCTTAATATCAACTTTGCTCACTACAATATTACAACGAGCAATCACATCACGCACAAAATAATAACTCACATCAATGTTCTTAGTCCTCTCGCGAAACATTTGATCTTTAATCAAGAAAATTGTACTCTAACTATCATAGAATACTATAAACATATGCAAGTCATCTGTAAGTCTTCGCTGATTTCACCAATCAAACCTCTCAGCTACATAGCCTCCTTACATGCTTCTGTAATAGTTAAGTATTCCGCTGCTGTTGTAAACAAAGCTACTGCATTTTGCAAATTAGTTTTCCAGCTGATAGCACAGCCTCAAAAGGTAAACATATACCCTGTAAATCATCTCATCTTATTAAATTCCCCTACATAATCTGAATTTACATACCCAATGACTTCATCGAGTTTTCTAGCAAAATGCAAACAAGCATTAAAAGAACCTCTCAAGTATCTGAAGATCCACTATGGTGCTTTTCAATGTTCCTTGCCAGGATTTGCCATGTATCTGCTAACTGCACTAACTGTATGTGCCAAATCAGGTATTGTACAAACCATAGTATATATAAGCGAACCAACTACACTGGAATAAAGAACTCAAGACTAATATTAATCAATGTCTTCATCTGATTGAGAACACGACAAAGAAGACTCTCCAATGAGTGGAAAGTACGGTTAGAGTCAACCACGAATAACATTCACTTTACTGATGGCCAGAATTGTTCAAAAAGGGGGTGGATGACAAAAGTAGGATTGAAAGGGGCCAAAGAGAAACCATTTGTCAAAATGGCATTACGAGCATCAATGTCTTATGCCTCCGCTTTAGTAATGATATGAAAATGCTCTGTCAAGCTTCGAGAAAAATAGGGAGGAATAGACCACGTTTGGCCAAAACTAAGTTGGTGGGCAACAAAATGGAGAGCATACAACTCAACCTCTGCCTTAGCATTCGTTCCAGATAGAATATTATGGAACAATTTCTTCTCAACCAAGTATTGAGCCCAAATGGGCAAAGAGGTGCTCACTTCATTTCTGGTGGCAGAAGGTCGTACATAACTTGGAACTTGATGTGCAGAAAAAGGAAAAAAGGAAGGAGTTGAATTCAAAGTATAAAAGAAGGTGAAAATGTCCCTATTAGACATCTTCACAGGGTCTAATTGATTAATGAATAGCCCATGACAACTAACTGATCGTGGCAGAGATAGTGGAGCGCCAAGTTGTGGGAAATATGCCCTCAACCACAATTGAGCTAGCCAAAGAGGCCGTACCAGTATGAGATGCATCATTCCTCAATTGAGATTGAAAAGAACTCGTGCCTTTGTAAAAGGCAGCTAAGAATAATGAGCAAAGGTTCAGAAACCTACCCCGCGCCAGTTCATGCACTATGGGTAAGTATGCCATAGAAGGTTTTAAACTAGGTACACAGAGGACGTATTTACAAAGCCAGACTTGAAGAAAGGCAACACGCTCAGCGTGAGTTGGTTCAGCACCAGTCCCCTTATAGAGTTCTTGCATGCCCGAATAAGAATCAGTAAGTTTCTTTTCAAATTTTGGAGCAGCAGCAGTGACCAGAAGGTTGGGGAAAATAGTGTCACCCAGAGGCAGAAGGTTAACCAAAGCTCCAACATCTCTTAGAGTGATGAACATTGGCCGAGTGAGAATATAAATATATTATATTTAGAAGACCAAAAACTTAAAGCGATAAGGAAAATGACATAGTCATATATAGGGGGATGAAAAGCGATTGCCAGTAAATTAGAAATCCTAGCGCAATAAAAAATTGCTTTGGTAGGGCTATGGCTTACCATACGTGCATCCCAAAGACAAAAGATAGTATCAGTTTTGGGACAAGTGCGAATACCTCGTTCACGGATTAGCATTAATGGGAAAGGATTCAAAAAATATGGATCTTTGGTGCAAGGGAACAGTTGGCCCACTGCAACGTGTCCCATAGAATCAACATCGTTAAATGATGGACCCAAACAGAACTCATTAAGGTCAGCATTGGCTGATGAAAGTCCAGGATTCACATATGGTCTTGTGAGTAACTGTTGAAAGTCCTCGAAGCTAAGGGAGTTGTCCGACATAGCCATCTACTACAAACTTTAATCTACTCAAGGGTTTTAGAAGCGCAAGTGTTTGAATGGAGAAGCAAGAAGTAACAATAACCTTTATAGAAGTGCGGCGATGCAGAACATGGGTATGATGGCGCGAGGAAGTGGCATGTTCTACGGTTTATAAGTAGTAGCGTAATAGTGCACTTTTGGGGGTTTAGAAGGTCACCGCCAAGGAAAGCAATGATTGAGATTCTCCACCTTTTTGGAATTTCAAGTATTGTGAGAAAATGCAAAGAATGAATATGGCATAAAATTAATTATCGATATTAATTCTTGCTATATTGGGGGGTAATTGTTGACGTATAAAATGAGGCCCATGTTAAATGGCCCAAATGATAAAGCCCAATTAGGAAATTCGAAGGATAGGCCTAGACAAAACCATGTAAAAAGCTCAAAATGGAGTCATGTGGCAGAGGCCCATCATCGCCCAAATATGCAAGACACCCAAAATCAGGGCGACCATAATACCTTATTTTCATTCAGAGCGATGGCTTCATCATCGCCCTAGCCCGCAAGACGCCCAGGAGCTGAGCGAAGGTAATGCTTAGTTGCTATTTAAGGCGACAGTTATTGACACAGTTAATTGGTCATCCTATCACATTCCACGATCCAAGGATCTTGAAGGCAAGCAGTTAAGCAATGGAAATAATGGTAGCAGTTAAGGACGGCAGTTTATTAACAAGTCAGCCATTATGAAAAAAGTGGGTAGTTCCAAGGCGACGAGCGATTGTCAAATGGTTCCACAACAAAAATTGTCAAATGAGTATAAAAGAAGAGAGAAGACATAGAAGCAAGAAAAGGGATCAAATCACTCTCAAACAGAGAATATGTAATTTTCATTTCCTTTACTTTATTGTCTTTAAACTTTCGATTGCATTGTGTGCTTATGCCCCTTGGAGTCATTTCGCTTCGTGTTAACTGTAACATTCATAAATAAAACATCCCTTGTTGGGACTTTGTCTCAAGATGTTTCATTCTTTACACAATCGTCTGAGTCTTTTTAATTGTTAGCGATGCTCGAATTTTCGTACGAAACAGATTGCTCAATACTTTCTAAGACGTCTTTAATTGCTCACTATACTTTAAGGTGATTGAGTTTTGATTACTAAATTTGTAAAACTGATGTCATATTCTAGAAATTAAGAATGATGTCTCAAATATCATTTTCTTAGAATAAATAATTTTGCAACATGTTACTAGGGAATGTTTCAAGTCATTTTGAAATCTACTCGAGTTTTGTTACAATTCTTTCCACATTTGATCTATAATCTACATTAAGTGCAAAAAAATATTGACAATCCTAATGACTAATTTTAACAGAAATATGTATGATTTTTGGATGATTTTTTGTGTTGCCTTTTTGTTATTAATGTGGATTATGAAATTTTTGAATGAACGTCATACATATTTCTGTTAAAATTAGTCATCAAAATCGTCAACATTTTATTCTTGTTAATGTTGATTCTAAATCAAATATGAAAAAAATAATAATAATAATAATAATTACAACAAAACTTAAGTATATTGCAAAATGTTTTGAAACATTCCCTTATAACATGTTGTAAAATGATTTTGTTGTATGAAAATGATACTTGGAACAGTATTCCTAAATTTCCAGGACGATCAACATCATTTTTACAAATGTAATGGCCAAAACTCGACCACCTTAAAGTATTGTGAGCAGTAAAATACATCTTGAAAAGTATAATGAGCAATCAAAGACGTCTTTTGTTGCGTCACAATTTGTTTTGAGGCGTTAGGACGCCAACTGCGCGTGTTCCATTCGCCATGTCACCAATTTTCTTAAATTTATATAACAAATGTTATGTCACTAACGTCCAATATTTTAATAAGTTTAGTGGTCAGAATTCGATATCTGAAACTTTAGTGAGCATCGATGATATACAAAAAAGTTTAGTGTGGCTTGGGACAATTAATTTTTGTCGGATAGTACAAATTCTTGCATGGCCCATTTAATAAATCATACAATCACTAATATAATCTAATTATTAGAACCGCATGGCCCTTTTAACAATCATATTCAAAATTATGATTCTAACAATCTTGATATTTATACGTTGAATAAAATGGCCTCATGTCATTGTATTCCTAAAGAATATTTGGTATGTTATAGTCAATAATGTTGGTTGTGCAAGATAATGTCTCTCTTCTATAATTATTCTCAACATAAGATATTTAGGAAGGAAAGTATTTATGCTTAAATAAGTGACATTGATTTCATTGTTTTCCTTAAAACAATAAACCACATGTTAGTATGTCGAACCGTGTAATGTTACAAAAAATAATATATAATTTCCCTATTAAACAATTTGATTGAATAATTATCAATACTATTATTTTGTATAAAAAGTTCTCATTATCATTAAAAACACGTGATGAAATTCATAGCCTAATGCCAACAAACGAAGTTTAAATATACAATAATTTAAGATTAGATTAACCGGATTGACCTTTCAAATACACGTTCAAATTCGACATTGACTACTGATTCAATATTGTTTGCTAAATGAAGATAAGGATTAGATAATTATACACATAGAATATGAGCGTCTGAGACTATACAGAAAGAGACAAAAAGTGGTAGTTAAGTGTTTGATATGTTAAATTGAATTTATTCGATATTGACCATATTGTATACCAAAATGAATATACAAGTGCAATAGTATAGAATTATACAAGCATGTACAATAGTGGGTATGTGCATCGTATACTATAAGTTGATTGATTTAAAAGGCAAAGGACAAAAATAATTGGGAGCATTCCATTAAATAAAAATTGAACACGGCTAAAGACGAGACAAGTGACAAATCTATATATCGATTACTAAGAGAATGTTTAGTACATTAAATTGAAGCTTAGTAAGATTAAACAAGGAAGAATGAAATATGTAATTGTATTGCTGATGATCACTTTGGTGGTTGTTGGGCTATGATGCCAATCCAGTCCAATTAGCTGGGGCGATGATGATATCTTGGGCTTGACCCAGTCTCAATATTTGATCCATTGCCTGAAAATTCAAAGAAGTGGATGCCCAAACCCCAAACTCAATGTATGGAAAGTCACATTCTGGAAGAACAGCTTTAGTTGGCACTTAAGTCCCGTTTGATAGCCATGATTTTTCATGAAAAATGGAAAAAAAAAATTCATTTTCCAACTTTTGCACCTGTTTGATAGCAAAAATTTTCCCGGAAAATCTTTTCCACGTTTCCACATTTTTCAGTTTTCGGAGAAAAACATTTTCTTGTTGTTTTGGTTGGAATTGATTTTCAAGGTTCTTAGGCCTTTTTTTTTTCAATTGGAAAAAATTATATCAACAATGGTAAAAAAAAATTCCCTTTAATGGATAATTTCCATGCAAAACAAAGTCAAACGAATGGTATTCGATATGGTAATTTTTTTAAATTTTTTTTTTTTTTGCAATTGAAACAAATTCTAGATCAAATGATAGAAAAAAATATCACTTTCATGGACAATCTCCATAAAAATGAAGCCAAACGGAACCAAACTTTCAATATTTTTCAGATGAAAAATTATACCAATCAAATACAATTAATTACAATCTCGATATAAGAATTTGTAGCCAATTCAATTCTCTATAAAACATTTTCTTTTCCACCCATTTTCCACGTTTCGAATCCAACCATAAGTCCCAAATTGTTGAGAGACTGCTAATCATCATCATCATCTAAGATCAAATGTGATTGTGTGGAGTATAAATATTGCCTTACAATGTTGCCCTATTTCACTTTCGTCTGATTTCTTTGGGACCTTCTAGAATCCTCTCTATATTTTATCTATTTCGTTCGTCTTATCTAGTCATCTTCAATTTCTGGTTGGATGATTTTCTTGTTGTTTTCTGAGTGAAAAGTGAGTCTCTATGATTCTTGTGAGAGAAGATATTTGATTTCAGGTTCGATATCTTTTGGTTCATAAAAGCAGTGTTGACTATACCATTAAGAGTTTGGGTTGAGATTTCTGGTTTGTATAGAAGAATACTATATTCTAAGCTCTAGATTAGTGAAATTTGATATGCCTTTGATTGTGTTCTGAGTTGTAATTTCATATATAAATAGTTTGTACATTCTGGCTCGATACTTGTTATAATAGTGGTATCAGAGCGTTTGATGGCTATTTTTGGTCCTTCGATCGAGTTATGACCGTGTAAAATTAATTTCGTAGTCGGATCTCCCCTTGATCTGTAACGATATGAAATTTCATAGAACCCCAATTTTTGGTATAGAAAGATCTTGCCTTCTGTGAGTGTTCTTGGAAAGGAATTGATGAAGAAATCTTCGTATTTGAAGAGTTTTTTTTGATGGATTTGTTATTTTTCTGTGCTACTCTGGCATTTTGTTGACATTGGTGACTATCAAACCTAATCTCTTATCATTTGTTGAAAGTTGATGGTGTCAAAACTCTATATCACCACTTTGGTTCGATCTTTCCCTCTAAACCTAACTCTAAATTTGTGATTACTTTGTGTTTCTTATTCTCCAATATGTTTAGATCACAATTGCTCCTTTAAACACGAGTGCATGTGTTAATAGACCTCTGAAATTTTCACGAAATCCGGGTTGATTTGGACACTTGGAGTCTGAAGATTACCTTATTATCATTATTGTTGAAACATTGACGTGTATACCGTGCTTCTTAAAACTTGTTGAAAATTGTGATTCTGTGTGCTGTTAGATTTTTGGTACATATTTTCGAACGTTGAACTACACCACATTTCTTTTTTGTGTTGATTCAAAACCTTGAAATGATAACCACCAACTTAGAGTTTTTAATTAAAAAAAAAGGAGATTTTCCTATTTGGTAACAAAAATGAAAGGTGCTCTTATTTAACAAAAGGTTTTACATGTTATTTTATAAGATTATTTTGCTACTATGATTGCTGAACAAAGAATTGAAGTAGATGAAGTTTTTTTATACTCGGGTGTCCACCTTCGACGACTAATCATGGGATCTACTACGCCTTGGCCCCTCAAGACGCAGGCTCGGTAAATCATGGGATGTGCACCAAACTAGTCAGGGTCCAAAAGCCCCCCCACTGATCTGCCAAAGTGTCGAGCGAGTCAACACATATTACACCTTAAACTTGTTTACTACTATGACTGCTGAACAAATAATTGAAGTAGATGAACTTGTTTATACTTCTATTATATTGCATTTTTCTGATCGGGGGTTAAGAAAGGTAGGAAAATAGATTATGTTGAACTTTTTATGGAAAAAATTGGAAGAACTTTAATTAGTTAAGCCTTTCCCAAACAAACTGATTCTGCTATAAAGATTTTTTAGTTTTAAGATTAATCTCTCAATAATTAGATGATAACCTAGATGCCTTCAATAAGTTAGTACAAGTGTTGACATACTAAAAATGCAGCCCAAAATCAAAGGGAAGTCCAATTGACAAACCCAAGAGTAAGACCCAATGGAAACCAATTAAAAGATCCAAGAAGAAAAGTCCAATCTGGAAACCTGTGAAAAGGCCTGAATATTGGAAGCCCAAGAGCAAAGGAGTACCATCGCCCAAGACCGTAGGACGCCCAGAGGCTGAACGAATGTAGTACTGCACAATCGCCCAGAGCGATAGCCTCATTGTCTCCCAAATCCTCAAGTCGCCCAGAATCAGACAAGTCTAAAGGGTATAGTTTATCCAATTCAGCAGTTACGGAAGCAGTTGTCAAGTAAACCCGACACACCCCCACGATCCAGAAACATCAAGAGTAGTGGCAACAGTTACTAAGTAACTTCTCCCCAAACAAGCAGTTTCTCACTAAAGGAGTGGACGGTTACGAAGGTAATGGAGCAATTCCGAGCAGTTTCGATAACCAAGAGATGCTCAGGAAGTATAAAAGGAAGTAATGTCGTAGAAGCGAAGGACCCCCGAATCAAAAACTCTCGACAAGAGAATATGTAATTTTTATTTCTTTAGTTTAAATTTAATCATTTCTCAGTACTCGTGTGCTTGCGCCCCTTGGAGGCGTTTTGTCTATTTTTTCCAATTGTAGCTCTTCACTAGTAAACGCACCCCTTTTTGGGACTTTGTCTCAAGAGGTTTGTTCCTTACACAATCGTCTGACCCCTTTCTCTCGTAATTGTTGGCGGGTTGCAAAATGCGCGAAAACAATTTGGCACGCCCAGTGGGACAGTTGGTGTTTTGTAAGTGAAGATACAAAAAGAGAAAAGATATCATGCCTCATAAAAATTTCGATAAGGAACCAGCAAGTCAATGAGTAGTCCAGTCTGTAGTTGAGCGATACGAGGAGCAACAACATTCCCCACAGACAGATGGACAAAGTCAAAGCAGTCACAGCCGCTACGAACCAATGACAGAATTGAGCCCTCGGACAATGCGTGCATTGCTGGGAGAACTCACGCAGGATGTCGTTGAACAGGTAAATTTGCGTAGCATTCATAATATGGAGAAGTTTACCCAAAACGAGAATAGGCATTTTGATAATATGGCTAAACAACTGAATACGTTGAATGAAATCATGAATAAGTTGGTAAGCCAAATGTGTCAACCTGTTATGCCTATAGATAATCACTTCCAGTCTAGGACTATCGTGGGACATACTTCGCCATACAATTCCCTTGGTGTAAACTCCGGCCCAAATCTGGAGCCACCTTTTGGCCCTTCTACGTCGAACCCAGGGGGAAACGGGACCTTGAATTTGAGTAATAATAACACTACGTCCAACCTGGGGGGTAATACAAACGTGAGAGATAATGTCCCGAACAACGGACATAATGGTTTACGTATGAATGAAGGTCTAAGCACTCAATTTAACAGTCATAATAGCCCGAATAATGACACTTTTATTGCCAATCAGGGGCAAACTACCAGGCCTCCCACGAATCAGCCAGTAAATCAACCAAGTGGAAACCCATATGACCCTAACGCCGTGCTAAGAAACCAAATTATGGAAATAGTGCAAGATCAAATAGCAGTTGGGGTACGCCCGGTGATTAGGCCAATTTATACCAAGCCATACCCTGATTGGATAGATCAGGCATATCCATGGCCTAGAGGGTACAAAGTACCAGAATTCTCACTATTTACTGGTCTAGGAGAAGTGTCTACGCTAGAACATGTAGGGCGATTCACGTTGCAAAGTGGTGAGGTGAATGAATATCATAAGTTGAGGTTGTTCCCAAGTTCTTTAACAGGGGTAGCTTTTTCTTGGTTTATTAATTTGCTAGCAAACTCCGTCCAAACTTGGCAGCAAATGGAGCAATTATTCCATGCTCAATTTTATAAAACTGAGTCTGAGGTTACACTGGCCGATTTGGCGAATTTACGTCAATTGCCTAACGAATGGGCAGAAAATTTCCTACAAAGGTTCAAAACGGCCAGAAGTAAATGCTTTGTACCTTTGCCAGAAAAGGAATTTGTTAAAATCGCACAAAGTTGTTTAAGCTTTGATTTAAAGAAGAAATTCCAGGATAGGGAATTCCCAGATTTATTCCAACTTAGTGCAAACGTCGTTAGGTATGAGCGACTGGTAAGAGAGGAAGAACAGATGAAAAATTCCAGTAAAGGGACTTATTACAAAGACCCGAATTTCAATGTTCATACCGTCGATGATGATTATTATGACCAAACAGAAATATGTTTGGCTGAGTTAGTAAAGGGAGAAGCATATACTTGTCGCATACTAGTTAAGCCAAAAATAATAGGCAAAGATGAACTTGCAAGGGGTGAAAACAGAAAGGCGCGAAGGTTCTCGTTCGACGTAACCAAAGCTGACATTATATTCGACAAATTATATAAGGATAAGCAGATAAAGTTGAGCGACAAGCACAAATTGCCAGACCCTGAACAAATTAAGGATAAAAAATACTGTAAATGGCATAATGCATGGTCACATGCGACTAATTATTGTGTGGTTTTTCGCCATGTGTTGCAGGATGCTATTGAATCAGGACGAATCACGTTCGAAGAAAAGAAAAAGATGGCGGTGGATGAAAATCCTTTCCCACGGCCACTGGCAATGTACATGTTAACAACTGGTTTGAAAAACAAATTGCCAAGGTTTAAACTGGTGATTGATGACGAAGAAGAAGAATCCAAACCACATCCCAGCGTTTTTGAACGCATCAAAGGGAAGGAGCCCAAACAGGGCGAGGAAGTACTGTGCGATAGGTGTAAACATGAGTTGAAAGCGAATACAGGGCCACCCATGACGCGATAATTCTACCATCGCTCTGACTCCATGCCTATCGCTCAGCCTGTCAGGGGGCAAAGGGTACCGTTTTATAGAGGACTACCTAGAGAAAGGGGGTTTGGATCGGCCAGTCAAGGAAGGACGTTTAGGCCGCAGCCTCGCCAACCCAATGTATGGCATTCGTTTCAGTATAATGCAGGGAGAGTGGTGCCTTTCAACGAAATGACTAGAACCCAGCAAAGATGTTTCCAACGTAATTACGGGTGGATGATAAGGCAATAGCAAAGAGAATCACACCCTAGAGCGCCCAAACCACTCAGAATGGCCAATGAAAATGTTTTTGAAGACAGTGAAGAAACAGGCACTGGCGAATCAATGGGAGAATTGCCAGAAAGCTCGTCTTGGAGATCAAAGTTCGAATGAAACAGGAAAGATGAAGATGATCACGACCAACCTCTAACCATCAAGTTTGGCACATTACCTCCTGTCCTGGCTAATAACTACTTGTTGGCCGACGAATTCAAAAGCAAAGAAAAAGAGGACAGTGAGGAGGAAACTTGTGTGCTAGTCTGCGATGAAGGCCAAACGTCCAGAGAAATGTGTGATGATGAAGAGGACGATGGTATGACAGATGTTGAAGAAGAAATTGATTTAGAAGCAGAGAGACGGAAAATGGGAGTGTCGCGCAACACCCTGTTGAAACAACTGCACCAAGAAGGAGTCCGCGAAGTGGATCTGTTGGGAGAACCATCTGGCCGACCGTTTGATCTCTATGTGTTGTATGGGACGCCAAAAAGGAAAAAGAGGGTACCTCGCCCTGAAAAATATGGATCACCCCCTAGAATAATGCCTCCTTCTACAAATTGGGTAACTGAGGAAGAAATACTGGAAAAAGAGAAGGAAAAAACCCAAGGAAAGAAGGGTCAGTGCGATATGCTGCACGTCGATCTATCACCAAAAGATAGCCCGCCAGAAAATAGGCAGGAAGTGAAAATAGACGCTGCTGAAAAAGTCATCTTCAACAAACCAGCTATGAGGTTAACCAAACACTTAAGACCACTGTACGTCAAAGCCTTAGTTAATGGGGTACCAGTAGTAAAAGTACTTATTGATAATGGAGGGGCTATAAACACCATTCCAGCTAGGATGATGAGGAAATTTGCTAAGACAGAGAGCGACATGATCCCAACAGAAGTTATTCTTACAAGTTTTAACGGCGGGGCAACTTCAGCAAAAGGAGTTATGCCATTGGATATAACTGTAGGGACAACCACCATGACTACTGTTTTCTTCGTGATAGACGGCCCCACCAGCTACAACGTGCTACTAGGAAGAGACTGGATCCATGGCAGTCAATGTATTCCCTCATCACTCCATCAATGCTTAGTTTTCTGGAACGACAAAGGTGAAGCAGAGGTGGTGCAAGCAGATAATAGACCCTTTGTGGCGGAAGCAAATTCAGTAGAGAGGTTCATGTATGAAGGGAATTATGGGCCTATCAGAGTGGTTCAAGATGGGGAAGAAACTCAAATTACTGCCCGAAGCGAAGAGCCATTCTCAGTGGATTCACTCACTGAAATGTTTAATCAAATGAGGCCAAACATAGTGGCCTTGGAAGAGCCAGTAATTGGCAAAAAAGAAGCCAAACAACCTTAAATGAGTTTTCAACAACAAAAGCAAGAGGCCGAGATTCAGGCCTTCAAAGCCAAGTTGATGGCTTTCAATAAAGAATGTGAATGTATGAAGAAAGAAGAAGCGGCGTTAAAGATACTGAGGGACAAATTAATAGTGTCCGAGATGGAGCAGAGTTTGGACTGGGAAGTTCATAAAGTGGATTGTCTGGAAGAGCAAACTCCTCTGAGCGATGTGGATGACGAAGCGACGAAGATCCCCAAGTCAGGATATGCACAAGCTCAAGACCCCTTGGTCAAGGTTAACATTGGTAAGGAAGGAGAGGATCGCCCAACGTTTGTCAGCCAGATGCTCCCTCATGAGGTTAGTACTAGATTAATCGCTTTATTAAAAGAATATAAGGATTGTTTTGCTTGGGAGTATGAACACATGCTTGGTTTGGATAAAAACTTAGTAGAACATAGGTTGCCGACTAAATCAGATTTTAAGCCTCATAAGCAACCTCCTAGGCGTTTCGCTCCCAATGTACTACCGGAGATCAAAAAAGAAATAAAGCGATTACTAAAAGCAGGTTTTATTAGAACAACCAGATATGTGGAATGGTTATCTAACATAGTACCAGTATTAAAAAAGAATGGCAAGTTGAGGGTATGCATAGATTTCAGAAATTTGAACTTGGCTACGCCCAAGGACGAATATCCAATGCCTATGGTAGATTCTCTAGTAGACTCCACTGCAGGGCATGTGATGTACTCTTTTATGGATGGGTATTCGGGATACAATCAAATCTACATATCTGACGAAGATATACACAAAACTGCCTTTAGATGCCCTGGGTCTTTAGGATGCTTTGAATGGGTAGTAATGTCGTTTGGACTAAAATATGCAGGGGCAACTTATCAAAGAGCAATGAATCTAATTTTTCATGATATGATAGGCAAATTTGTGGAAGTTTATGTAGATGATATAGTGGTCAAATCTGTTAAGGAAGAAGACCATTTTGAACAATTGCGATGTTCATTTGAACGAATGAGGCAGCATAAACTAAGATTGAACCCTTTGAAATGCGCGTTTGGCGTGAATGCAAGAAATTTCCTTGGATTCCTAGTACATAAAAGAGGGATTGAACTTGATAAGAATAAAGCCAAAGCCATCGTAGAAGCCAAAGCCCCTAGTAATAAAAAAGAACTGCAAAGGTTCTTAGGTCAAATCAATTTTCTAAGACGCTTTATATCTAATTGTGCAGGGCGAACGAAAGCGTTTTCGCCTCTCTTAAAGCTGAAAAATCAAGACGAATTCGTCTGGAAAGAAGAACATCAAAAGGCTTTTGAAAGCCTGAAAACATACTTAACAAGTCCACCAGTGTTGGTGTCACCAATCCAAGGGCGGCCGATGAAATTGTACGTGTTGGCTGAACGAGAATCGATAGCTGGGATGGTCGCACAAGAAGACCAATTTGGTGAAGAAAGGGCGATTTATTATTTAAGTAGGCGGTTAACCAAATGTGAATGTAATTATTCTGCTATCGAGAAGTTGTGTCTCGCATTATACTTCACATGTACAAAATTAAGGGCATATTTACGGCATGTGACAGTCTATCTAATTTCCAAAGTTAATTTGTTCAAATACATGTTTTCTCGCCCTATTTTACATCAACGGGTGGGTCTTTGGACTTTAGCACTGTCAGAATTCGAAAAAAGGTATGTGCCCCAAAAGCCAGTTAAAAATCAGGCCTTGGCTAATTTTCTGGCCGACCATCCATGCCTTGATGTGCCTAACGAAATAGAACTTGAGGTTGATTCATTTGAATTAAAATCATGGGCTTTATACTTTGATGGATCGAAAACTTATAAAGGAGCAGGAGTAGGAGTGGCTTTGATAAATCCTTTAGGGGTTTGCTATAAGTTCGCATTTACCTTGGACAGAATCTGTACTAATAATCAAGCTGAATATGAAGCCTTAATTGTAGGTTTGGAGTTGATGGTAGATATGAAAGTAAAGAATGTAATCATCAGGGGCGATTCTCAATTGGTGATCCACCAATTGACCGGTGATTTCAAATGCCAAAGTGACTCTATTATAAGCTTATACGAAATCGCCCAAGAGTTGTTGGAAGAATTCGACCAAGTGGAACTTCAATGTGTTAATAGAATGTACAATGATATGGCCAACGAGTTGGCCCAATTGGCTTCTGGCTATTCAAAGGCGATGAGTTGGGAATCTACCTACGAATACGGAACTATATTGCCCGTTGTTCAGCGAAGGGCAAGGAAAACCGAAATTCAATGCATAGAAGATGGGGTCGCACTGGATTGGATAGATGAGATTAAAGAATCCTTCAAAGAGCTTGATGGGCGAGTTGATAGAAGAACGAAATTCCGTCTGTTAAACTATGCATTAATAGACGAAGAATTGTTCAAAAAACGTTCTGATGGTGTGTTATTAAAATGCGTGAACTTACAAGAGGCTAAGACAATTATGGCTGAAGTGCATGAAGGAATATGTGGAGCCCATCAGGCCGGCCAAAAGATGAGATGGCTAATTATTAGAAGTGGTTATTTTTGGCCAAAGATGGGTGGATCGTGTGTTCAATATGCAAAAAGTTGTTTAGCATGCCAAAAACATGGTCCAATACAGAGGGCACCAGCAAGCAACATGGCACCCATTATCAAACTTTGGCCGTTCAAAGGTTGGGCGATAGACTTGATAGGGAAGATTTACCCTCCATCGTCCAAACAACACACCTTTATTATAGTCGCTACGGACTTTTTCACCAAGTGGGTCGAAGCAGTGCCTCTAAAGGAAATCACCCAGAAAAGCATCATAGAGTTTATCCGGGACCATATCATCTACAGATTTGGAATTCCGCAAACTTTAATGACAAATCATGGGACTTCCCTAAATGGAGATCAGGTGAAGGAATTCTTGAGCGAATTTGGAATTAAATTGGTAAATTCCACACCATACTACGCTCAATCAAACGGTCAGGCAGAATCATCTAACAAGATTCTGAAATCTATCATAAGAAAGATGATAGATGAAAATGCCAGAAATTGGCACGAATGCTTGAACAAGGCCTTATGGGCTTATAGAACATCGCCTCGTTCAAGCACCAACATTACGCCTTTCCAACTCACTTATGGGCAGGAGGCTGTATTGCCCGTGGAAATCAACGTGCAATCTATAAGGGTGCGTCGGCAGCACGAATTAGGCGAGAATGAGTACAAGGAATCATTGATTCAAAATTTATTAGAATTGGACGAATTGAAGTTAGATGTGCTAGACAGGTTGCAAGTCCAGAAACAAAGGGTGGCTAGATTTTACAACAAGAAAGTTATAGCCAAGTTTTTTAATGCGAACGAATTAGTTTGGAGGGCAATGCTTCATTTAGATAGTAAAGACCCAAAATATGGCAAATGGTCGCCAAATTGGGAAGGGCCGTTTAGAGTAAAGAGTGTGTTTCCTAATGGAGCTTACCACTTGGAGGATTTAGATGGTACTAGGCATATAAGATTTATTAATGGTAAGTACTTGAAGAAATGTGTGCCTTCCCTTTGGGAAAGTGAACAGATAGATACATAAGTGATAAAATTGCAATTGTAATGTAGTTATGCCGAGCGATGGCGGCACACAAATTGGACGATCACGTTCTAAATAGGAAAGTAAACAGATAGATGCATAAGTGGTAAAATTGCAATTGCGATGTATTCATGCCGAACGATGACAGTAAATAAATTGGACGATCACGTTCTAAATAAAGTCATAAAAACAAGGCACATTCAAAAATAAAGTCATTTATTACCAAATGTTCCTTACAAACCATTCTTCACAAGAATTAAGGGACACGATCAAAATACAAGACGAAACGTGATACAAAATGTCTTCTGTTTGGTGGGAACAGAAAGAGTGAAACCAGTACGGCCAGCCCTTCAGTCTATGGCCGAATAAGAGGGTCAACCGCTCCCACAACCTTCCTAAGTGCATTGCTGCAATGGTAGGCGAGGAGAAGCAGCCCTTCAGTCTATGGCCGATTAAGAGGGGCCCCTTAACCTTCCTAAATGCATAGCTGCAATGGTGGGCAAGGAGGAGTACCCTCAATAGACAAATTGACGGCAAGAATCTTACTTCAGTTTGAAAGAACATTTCCTATACCTCCCATACCAAAAGTGATATCAAAGCAAAAGGGACGAGTCAAGAAACCCATCCCTGTAGAAGAGGAAAGTGTTGGTACAAGATCGAAGTGCCATGCAGTGGCAGAAAGTTTTGATGACAAGAAATCGAATTTGGAAAGGCATGAGGATGAAAATGATGAGTATAAACATGCATATTTATAGGGGCTGGAAGATGAAAAGCCAGAATGTGGAAGGTCACATTTATGACCGGTGAGGGAAATCAATATGGCCCAAAGATTTAGGGAAGAAAAATTAAGTGCCAAAGGAATATGCATGGATGTTGGCATAAAGATTAGGTACGAGGAAAATTGACGGTCAAAGATAAATGCCACTTCAAAATAATTGTTCATTAATGATGATGAATGACATCAAATTACAAAAAACCAAGGCAGTCAGCACGAAAGAGTTACAAAGATTAAAACAGTAAATATTTAGTTACAATTCGCCCCAGGCTGAGCGCATCTGCTGCCTAAGTTTATCCCACTCTTCGCTCTGCCTAGAGGAAAGGATACCTAACTCTTTCACCAAGTCATCATCAACCTCCAACTTTTGGTACTGCTCCAATAGAGATTTGGTCTTAGCAATTCCTTGGGATGCAGTACGCCTCTTGGCCGCCATCCTTGCCCTGCAGTCGTTCATTTTCGCTTGTAGCTCCTTCATTTCAGCAGCCAGGCTCAACATCAAGGAATCCTCCACTACAAGCTCTGAAGAGACGTCAGTCAAATCGGCCTGGTTCTTGTCAATTTCCTTGAGTAGGGATTCTTTCTCAGAAGAAGCACGGAGGTATTGGGCACTTCTGGCCTTCAATTCTGCGTTCTTGGCCAACAAAGAAACAACGTCGGCATGAAGAACCCTCAACTTCACCTTGAAGTCAGCAGAACTGCTGGGCGACGAGAGCGAAAGTGCTTGCAGTAGGTTCGCACTCAACATATCCAGCTTGGCTTTTTGATGAGCAGCGCTAGCACGGCCGACCTCCATGTCCATGAAGGAGACATACTCAAACAATGACTGTTTGAGAAATGTCATGTTCTCGTTCGCAGGGGTGGAGGATGACGCAGAAGACGTTTTCATGCGTGCCCAGGAGGTGAGTAAGTCTTGGATGGAATTAAGGATGCTGTCGGATTCCTGCAAAGAAAGTTACCAATATTGAAGGTTTTCAATACAACAAAGCAAAATCAAAAGTAAGAGCGAAGTAAAAAGACCTCATCGGCAGTGGTGGGAAATTCAGGCACTCCCCTTATCTCCTCCATCACTTGGGGAGATTTCCCTTTAGCTGGGCAAGAAGGACCCTCCCCACCAGACGAAGCTACAGGAGTCTCTGCACGTTTTACACCGCAGTAAATCAATGAGACAGCAGCAATAAAGAAGGGCCAAGGCACCAAAAGTAAGCATTACCTTCCAGTTCAACGCTTGGGGGGTCGACACCCTGAGGATGAGGATTTGTTGGTGATAAGGGTGTTGGAACTTGACGCTTGGGCGACGCAGCTTCGACAGGAAGAAGTGAGGAAAATCTGCCAAAACTATAGCCTTGGAGGGAGAAGCTGAATCCTTCTGAAAACATTTTAAAGCAAATCATTACCGCATGAAAAGAAACAACCTGTGAAGTAGGTGAAATTCAGTTACCTTTCTCTTGACAATGAGGGAAGCGTCATCATCATCATCATCATCTTGCAGAAATACTACAACTGTAGCTGGCCGCTTGCGACTGGAGACACCTTTGGAAACAGCAGACTTCGGGGTTGAAGATGGAAGAGCAGAGCGTGTAGAGCGAGAAGGGGACGCAGAGACCTTACTGGGTAAAGGGACAGTAGGAATGAGAGTAGTACCCTGTCTATCCAGAAGGTGGAAAGCGCGATTCGCATCAGTTGAAAACAACATTTGTTTCACTGATGGCCACAATTGATCAAAAAGAGGTCGAGTAACGGCAGTAGGATTGAAGGGAGCGAAAGTAAAGCCGGTTGCCAAAAGTTTATTACGGGCATCTATGGCTTGGGCTTCCATTTTGTTGAGGATGTAGAAGCAATCCATTAAGTTATTAGAATAGCAAGGAGGGATATGCCACATTTGGCCGAAACCAAGTTGGCGAGCACAAAATTGGGACGCATATATCTATATCCCCGCTTTAGCATTGGTTCCCACCAGAATGTCATGAAACAATTCCCTCCCTACCAAAAATTGAACCCAAACAAGCAGAAATACATCTGCCTCGGCCAAAGTAGAGGGAGGCCGTACAAAAGGAGGAATTTGCTCGGAAGAAAAAGGGAAGAACGAAAGGGTTGAATTCAAAGTATGAAAGAAAGTGAAAACGTCTCTCATAGACATATTTACAGGGCTCAATTGATGAATGAAAAGCCCATAGCAGGTAACCTCACGAGGAGGAAAAGGTGGAATACCCAGTTGAGGAAAATAAGATCTCAACCACAATTGAGCAAGCCATAAAGGCCCACTACCAGTGGGAGATGCATTGTTTTTCAGCTGGAACTGGAGCATGGCCATGCCCCTATAAAGAGCAGCCAGGAGGAATGAACATAGGTTCAAAGGTCTACCCCGAGCCAATTCATGAGATAGAGGCAAGTAGCTCATGGAGGGTTTCAAACTGGGAACACAGAGAACATATTTACAAAGCCAGACTTGGAGAAAAGCGACTCGCTCAGAATGGCAAGGTTCAGATACAGCAGTGACATAACTGCCCTGCATGCTCGAATAAGATTCAGTAAGCTTCTTATCAAATTTTGGGGCAGCACCAGAAATTAGCATACCCGGGAAAATGGTATCGCCCAGAGGCGGGAGATTCAACAAAGCCCCAACGTCTCTCAAAGTAATGGTCATAGGGCCAAGAGGGAAAACAAATGTATTAAAATCAGGAGACCAAAAACTCAGTGCGATTGGAAAAAGCACGGGGTCATACGTTGGGGGGAAAAGGGTAATCTCCAATAAGTCCAAAATTTTAGCACGCTCAAAAATCAATCTAGTGGGACCATGAGCCACCATACGTGCATGCCACCTACGGAAAGATGCATCAGTTTTAGGCCAAGTACGAATACCTCTATCATGGATTGGCCTTAATGGCAAAGATTGCGAGAAAGGGAGATCTTCAGAGCACGGGAACAAATGACCTACCGCAGCCCGTCCGACGGCTTCGGCATCATTAAACGACGGACCCAGATAAAACTCGTTGCGGTCAGCATTGGATTGTGAAAGAAAAGACGGGTTCACATATGGCTTTGTAAGAAGGGTTTGGAAATCCTCAAAACTGAAAATATTGTCCGAAGGAGTTTGAGAAGTAGTCATCATGGTGCAGAAAGTAAGTTGCTCTCGAAACTTGTTTTTTTAAATCGAAGGTCGCAGCAATGGAGATTGTGAAATGGCGAGAGAGAAGCGTAAAACTGCAGAGATGTAAATAAAGAATGTCGCGTACTTTTGGGGTTTTAAGGGTTTGTAACGTCGCAATCCTTCAGGCAATAAAACGTAAGTGATGATTGAAATTCTGGGGAAGTTCAAATGTTGCGGGAAAGATACAGAGTGAATATGGCAAAATTAATGATTAGTATTAATTCTGCCTATTGGGGGATAATTGTTGACACACTAAAAATGTAGCCCAAAATCAAAGGGAAGCCCAATTGACAAACCCAAGAGGAAGACCCAATGGAAAGCAATTAAAAGGCCCAAGAAGAAAAGCTCAATCTGGAAACCTGTGAAAAGGCCTGAATATTGGAAGCCCAAGAGCAAAGGAGTACCATCGCCCAAGACCGTAGGACGCCCAGAGGCTGAACGAATGTAGTACTGCACAATCGCCCAGAGCGATAGCCTCATTGTCTCCCAAATCCTCAAGTCGCCCAGAATCAGACAAGTCTAAAGGGTATAGTTTATCCAATTCAGCAGTTACGGAAGCAGTTGTCAAGTAAACCCGACACACCCCCACGATCCAGAAACAGCAAGAGTAGTGGCAACAGTTACTAAGTAACTTCTCCCCAAACAAGCAGTTTCTCACTAAAGGAGTGGACGGTTACGAAGGTAATGGAGCAATTCCGAGCAGTTTCGATAACCAAGAGATGCTCAGGAAGTATAAAAGGAAGTAACGTCGTAGAAGCGAAGGACCCCCGAATCAAAAACTCTCGACAAGAGAATATGTAATTTTTATTTCTTTAGTTTAAATTTAATCATTTCTCAGTACTCGTGTACTTGCGCCCCTTGGAGGCGTTTTGTCTATTTTTTCCAATTGTAGCTCTTCACTAGTAAACGCACCCCTTTTTGGGACTTTGTCTCAAGAGGTTTGTTCCTTACACAATCGTCTGACCCCTTTCTCTCGTAATTGTTGGCGGGTTGCAAAACGCGCGAAAACAACAAGACATTACTAATACCAATGATAAGGTGTTTAAGAAGTATAAAGCAGTTGTACTTTTGAATGCCATTCCTAAAGCCTATAGAGATGTCAAGATTGCTATTAAATATAGCATTGACACTCTAGCCCCTGATTTTGTCATTAATTCTTTAAGGAGTAAAGAGTAAGAACTTAAATTTGAGAAGCATGAAAATGATTCTAAGAGCTTGTACGTGAGAGGTAGATCACTGAATAGGAAAAGTGGTAATCAAGATAGTCAGAGGCAAATAGTAATAATAAAAAGAAGAATAAGAGGTGGTCTAGACCTAAATCTAAAACTAGGAATTAGAAATGTTATGGGTGTAGGGAAATTGTTCACTTTATAATAGATCACTACAAAAAGAAAAATGAATAGAGAGAAAAGATTGTGGATGAGGTACACTTAGTTGAACCTTTAGAATCTAACATTGTTGATGTTTATGTAATCACTAAGCCATCTTTTGATCCGAATATTGCAAATTTTGCAGATAAAAGTAATGAGATCCTAGATTGGATCTTAGATTCAACGTGTACTTTTCACATGACATCTAGAAAATATTGGTTAGAAAATTATAGGAAATTAATGGAGGGAAAGTAGTTCTGAATGATAATGTGGCCTGAAAGGTGAAAGGGGTCCCTTGTAAAGGTAAGATATGTCCCGAAACTGAATAAAAATCTAATTCCTATGGGAGACCTTGATGACATAGGTTTAGAAGGTAGAATTGGAAATAGCTTATTAAAGGTAATTAAAGGGTCACTTGTCATTTTCTAAGGTGCCAAAAGAAATGGTACATGTCACTAGGGCTAATGTAGTTCTGAATCACCCTGTTGAGGCCCCTAATACTGAAATTGATGCCATATTAAAAAGGCACAATATATTGGCTCGTGTGAATAAAAGGGACTTACACATTCAGCAAAAAAAAATAAGTAGGTCTTGGGAAAGATACTATTTCTAAATTACCTTTTTGTGAACACTGCACGACACGGACTCCATTTCAATACTAAAAAATATAAAAACTACTTCCATTCTAGAATAATATTATGATTTATAGGGTCATTCATCCACTGTCTCTTTAAAGTGAATAAATATTTCCTATCTTTGATTGATGATTTTTCCAAAAAAAGTTTGGATATTTTTGTTAAAAAAACATTAGATACTTTTGAAAATTTTAGAACCTGGAAAACATTGATTGAAAATCTAATTGATAAAAAGATTGCTAGAAGTGATAATGAGTTAGAATTCTGCAATAATGAATTTGATCAATTTTGTATGACAAATGGAATTTTTAGACACAAGACGTCCCCCATACTCCACAACACAATGAAGTTGTTGAGGGATGAATAGGACAATTCTTGATAAGGTAAGGTGTATGATGGTTAGTTCCGGGGTTCCCAATGTTTTGTCGAGTGAAACTGTTTTGACAACGGCCCATATAGTGAACAGAACTCCTTGTAGTTCTCTAGAAGGCAAGATACCTAGGAAGTGTAGTCTCGAATGCTACCTACTCTCATCAAAATGTCGGCAAGCTTGAGCATATTTTTACAAGATATCCTAAGGGAGTTAAAGGATGCAGATTGCTGGCTAGAGAGTCTAAAGTTTTTAAGATGATTACTAGCAGGGATGTAACATTTAATGAGTCTAATATGCCTTGTTTAAGTCGTGGAAAAAATGAGGGGTTTCTAATAGAAAGAAAGAGTAAGACCAAACTTCGCTGGAGCTGGGGTCCTCATCTAACATCATGGGTGAGAATTAGGGTGAAAATGAAGTAGAAGAATTTGCTAAAACTAAATAAATTGTAGAAAGTGATGTTCGGGGGGATGGTGAGGGACATGAAAATACCTTAGTAGATTATCAATTAGGAGAGAAATAAGAGAACCTGCAAGGTTTAGAAATTGTCTTTTACTTATTGTCCTATCTTACCAAGATTTAGCCTTAAAAGAGCATAAAACCTATTAAGATGATGTTAGTTTTCAGTTATCAAAGAACTGGCAAGCTCCAATTGAGGAGGAAATCACTTCTATGCTTTAGAATAAAACCTGGAAATTAGTTCCAAGGCCAACTGAAAATGGATATCTAGCGTTAAAGAGGGAAATTTTGTTAAACAACCTCTTAAGTTTCAAGCTAGACTGGTAGCAAAGGGCTTTAAATAAAAACCTGACATTGATTATAATGAGATATTTTCCCTAGTTTAAATACACTACTATAAGAGTAACACTTGCATTAGTTTCGCATTATGATTTAGAACTTGATCAAATTGATGTTAAGACTATCTTTCTACATGGTGACTTAGATGAAATTATCTATACGAGTCAACCACAAGGCTTTATAGATAAAAATGTGACTTTATAATTTGCTAGTCATTTCAAATTAAGGATCAGTGTCCCATTAATAAGTCTCCAATTAGGTATAAGGAAAGGATAGTGTATGCTATTGTTCTGGGGTCTGTTATGTATTTTATGGTTTTTACCAGGCTTGATGTTGCTCATGCCATTGGTACCTTTAGCAGGTTCATGGCCAATCCAAGACCTAGACACTAGAAAATATATCATATGGTAGACTTTTCAAATGATACGTCTGGCCACCAAATGAATTCCCCTGCGCTTCGCGTCATTCTTTTCGGTCCATAGAAACTAGAATATTAATAAAGGAATGATAGTGCGAATGTATCCACAGTGAACGTGTTGTCCAGAATACCGCCATATTTGGAACCTTTGTCTGACCCCCTCTCCTGCTCTCATACGTATTTGAAAAATGTCCCCAAAGTGCTGGCATACCTGATCGGAGATGCTTCTGCCCGTGAAAATATTAATGAGGCTCTGGGTTGAGGATTCTTGTTTATACAAAAGGGTACCTGGATCAGTGAGATCCGATATACCTTTGGTTGTGTCATTAGTTATAATTTCATATATATGAATTTTGTACATTTTGGTTCCATTTTTGTTATAATTATGGTAACACATAGCATTAGATATATAATAAATATGTTTTTCCTTTTTCTTTTACTATTGTCCAATGTTCTTGAATCTAGTTTACTATTGCCTGTTTGTCATGCTTAATTACAGGTCTTACAAAATATATTGATAAAAAGTGAATTAATAATTGTGAGTCCGATAAAAATAATTGATAAAATATATGTTTAACCAACTTAATAAAAAAATAATAAATTTCGCCAAAAATACACAAATATGTGTTATTATATAGAAGAAAAAGATCAAATTAATTTGACTCTTTTGCTCTCTTAATTGTTCGATATGGTCCAACTTAAGTAATCAATAATCAAACGTTAAAATGTTTCAGCACCAAAATTAAGTAGAATTAAGTTCGTGATAAACATATTGGTTAGAATCCCCTTGTTGTTCAATTGAGCATTATCATCTAGTTTATGGTTAGAGTGAAATTTGAAGTTAGCACATTGTTTTGAACGAAATTTGGTTAAGAATCTTATTATTTCATAATTGAACTTGCTCTTCTTGTGGTATTCTATAGAAATTAAAATTATATAATTAATTCATTATTGTTTATATATTACGTACGTTAGAAAGGGATATGACATACCCCAAAGTTGATGTGGTAAGAAAGATCATGATTGAAATTAATAAGCTAAAAATGTCAAAGTCCAAGCAAAGAGCATTGCTCGGTTCAAAAACCCGAACATGATGAGGATGGCCTAAATTTTTCCATCAAGCCTGAGGTAGAAAGACTGATGCTTGTGGTAAGCATATAACAATACAATTGAGGTAGGACCTTAGGGTTAGAAGTTTGTTGTCGGAAATTCGACTAACGCAATCACAAGAACAAAATAACAAAAATAAAGTTAGAAGATGAAGCGAGGTATGCCAAAGCAAATCTCCTTAAGACAGATTTCGCCCCCCAACAAAGTGCAAACGGGATTATGGACGTCTGTCTCCCAAGATACAACGCTTCTTCCAAAGTCGATACTGCACACTACCAACCTTGTCGGTCGAATCAAAGAATGAACGTACTCGAACGGAATAACGACGAATATTTAGAGAGATTTGGAAACAGAATATGGAGAAAAGAGAATTTAGAAATCAATGGAATTGTATTTTATTTGGTGTCTCCAAAACGAATTTGGAGGCCTCTATATATAGAGATTGAAGTGTCTCATTGAATGGGTGTGTGACATTTCATGAATTGGTGCCACCACTTGGTCTAATCTGTTTTAGCCATTGGATCACACTCTTTCATAATCTGACGGACCAGATTAAACCATGAAATGTAGTGTCCATTCATCATGCCTATTCACCAATTTCGAACAGTCACCAGCCATGCAGATGTCATGCGTACGTCCAACTGTACCAACTGCCACGTGGGACGAAGTGACGCAACATGCTACGTGTGTGCCACCTAGGATGCCAACTCATTGAGCCTCATGTCGCCATGTCATCGAACCATGAATCCATTTCTGAAAACTATAAGGCTCCCCAGCTCCTCGCGACGATGCGTACGTGCGAAGTGCAAAGTGCGCCTCTAAAGCGCCCAATGCGTACTTTGCGACGTGCGCGGGTCGGGTCCGAGTCCGGGTTCGGGACGTGGCGCGGCGCGAGTGGTGCGAAGCACCACTCTAGTGGTAGCTAGTTTGCTAGCCTTTGGCTAGCTAAAGGTAGCCAAGGTGTAGGACACTTATTAAATTATAAACTATACACACATCCCACTATATAAACAAGTATCTTTTCTTGTAAACTTTCGATGTGGGATTCCTTACCATATATAAGACACTTAAAATGGGCTTATAACATATGGGCCTATATTGGAGACTTTTCCAATTCACCCAAATTAATTACCCATCATTAAATAGCATATTTAATGACCTAAATAAAACAATTAATTCCAACAATCCCCCACATGAATGGAAGAAGTCGACTCAAATCAAGGAAGATAAAAGAAGAGTACTATTTGAAAGATAACGCATCAAGATAGGTAGCTTTCGCTTTGAACCTTCTTTAGTAAGAGTCTATCGAACTCACTTGGCTAATCAGTGAACGCAACGTTTTGAACTGTCAGCCGTTATTGCAAGCTCAGACAATAGACCAAACACATTGTCTCTCATATCAAACTTGGTTCTCTATTGTGTTCATTATTTCGGCCCTGAACTACTTGGGTTCTGCGAGTGCTTTAGAGAATTCGCCTAAGTAAATTCTCATAGAACCGGCCAAGTTCGCACTTACATAGGTGATGTTCTACAAAAAATACTCTACTTGTACTAATTATAGTCATCATTAAAAGCAAAAGCTTATCCTTCATAAACTTTATAGTCAGCACTTTTTGCATCATAGAAATGGGAAGGAGTTAAAACTCCTAAGTGCTCTTATCGAGTCATTCATAATTAGTTTTCCTATTGAACCTAGTCCGTGGGATCTCCAGTTGCTAGGTTAGGTTTCCACTTAAGATGACTCATTGGGTTTTAGGCTTTAAACCCATTTCCCTCGATGCGCAGTCTATACGCTCTCTAGATAACCCTTTAGTAAACGGATCCGCTAGGTTTTCTTTTGACTTAACAAAATCAATTGATATTGTTCCATTTGAGAGCAACTGCCGAACGGTGTTATGTCTACGACGTATATGTCTCGACTTACCGTTATACACAAAATTTCCAGCCCTGGCTATTGTTGCTTGGTTATCGCAATGAATACAAATAGCCGGTACAGGCTTTGGCCATATAGGAATGTCTTCTACGAAATGTCTTAACCATTCTGCTTCTTCTCCTGCTTTATCTAAAGCAACAAACTCAGATTCCATTGTAGATCGAGCTATACACGTTTGCTTAGAAGATTTCCATGATATAGCGCCACCACCAAGAGTAAATACATAGCCACTAGTAGACTTCGACTCGTCTGTATCCGATATCCAATTGGCATCACTATATCCTTCAATTACTGGAGGATATTTTTTATAACATATTGAATACTCTCTGGTTCGTTTCAAGTATCCCAAAACTCTAAGTAATGCATCCCAATGTTGATTACTTGGATTACTTGTGTAACGACTGAGCTTACTTACCGAGTAAGCTATATCGGTCTTGTACAATTCATTAAGTACATTACACTACCAATAATTTGAGAATATTCTAACTGTTGTTTCCCATTTCCACTATTCTTGTGAAGAACTATATGAGGAAGAAATGGGTTACTCGTCTCTTTAATATTATGAGTCTTAAACCTCTCAATTATTTTATCCACATAATGAGTTTGAGACAAGAATATTCCATCTGATGTTCTAGATATCTTCATTCCTAGAATCACGTCTGCTTCACCCATATCTTTCATGTCAAAGTTATTGGTAAGCATATTTTTTGTTTTATTGATAACGTCTATATTAGTCCCTAATATAAGCATGTCATCAACATATAGACAG
Organism: Fraxinus excelsior; assembly: GCA_019097785.1. Taxonomy (NCBI): domain Eukaryota; kingdom Viridiplantae; phylum Streptophyta; class Magnoliopsida; order Lamiales; family Oleaceae; genus Fraxinus; species Fraxinus excelsior. Next base: position 21,925,654 of record CM032635.1, on the reverse strand, counting down.
ACAAGTACGTATGCCTTTTCGAATCTTTTCGAATATACGCATTTGTCACATGCATTTATGATGAATCCATTCCTAATCATGGTACTGTCAAACTTTTCGTGCCATTGTTTAGGAGCTTGCTTCAACCCATATAAGGACTTAACAAGTTTGCATACTTTGTTCTCTTGTCCTTTTACTATGAAACCTTCTGGTTGTTCCATATAAATTTCTTCGTTTAATTCACCATTCAAGAATGCAGTCTTCACATCCATTTGATGTATTTGCAAATCATACAAGGCTGCTATAGCAATTAAAACTCGAATAGAAGTAACTCTAGTTACCGGAGAATATGTGTCAAAGAAATCAATTCCTTCTTTTTGACGATATCCCTTTGCAACCAGTCGAGCTTTGTATTTGTCTATTGAACCATCAGCTTTTAACTTCTTTTTAAAGATCCATTTGCACCCTATTGGTTTAGTTCCCTTAAGAAGATCAACCAATTGCCAAGTATTATTACTCATAATGGATTTAATTTCACTATTTATAGCTTCCTTCCAGAATATAGATTCTGGACTAGTCATAGCTTCTTTAAATGTTTGAGGCTCTTTCTCAATTATGAAAGATATAAAATCTGGACCAAAGGATTTAGCAACCTTCGCTCTTTTACTCCTTCTTGGTTCAGGTTCTACATTGTTTTCAAATGTATTATCTCGTGTTCTCTTTTGAGTATTCTCAACAATATCTCTTTTATTAGGGAACACATCTTCAAAGAATTCAGCATCTCTGGATTCAATAATTGTATTGACATGAATGTCACTTATATCAGATTTATGCACAAGAAATCTGTACGCACTACTATTTATCGCATATCCAATAAAAATGCAATCAATAGTTTTAGGACCTAACTTAATCCTTTTAGGAGGTGGAATAGCCACTTTAGCTAGACACCCCCACACTTTAAAGTATTTATAAGAAGGCATTCTACCTTTCCACATTTCATAAGGTATCGAACCAGTTTTCTTGTGGGGAACTCTATTCAGAATAAAATTAGCAGTTAGCACTGCTTCCCCCCACAAGTTATGTGGTAATCCAGAACTTATAAGCATAGTATTAACCATGTCTTTTAAAGTTCTATTTTTCCTCTCAGCAATCCCATTTTGCTGCGGAGTATAAGGGGCTGTTGTTTGGTGAATAATACCAAACTTAGCACATAATTCATTAAACATGGATGAATCATATTCACCACCTCTATCGGATCTTAATGCCTTAATCGTTTTTCCAAGTTGATTTTCAACTTCGGTTTTATAAGTAACAAACACATTCAATGCCTCATCTTTGCTACTTAATAAATAAACATGGCAATACCTACTGTGATCATCAATAAACGTGATAAAATATTTTTTACCACCTCGAGTTTGAACATATTTTAGATCACAATTGTCACTATGTATTAAACATAACGGTTCACTACTCCTTTAAATTGAGTTAAAAGATTTTTTAGCAAATTTTGCTTCAACACAAATTTCACATTTAAGTTTGTCTTCGGATTCAAGTTTAGGTATAAGACCTAAACCTACAAGCTTTCTTAAGGAAGCACGATTTACATGCCCTAACCTGCTATGCCACAAATTTGGAGAGTCGAGCAAGTAAACAGAATCATTAGTTTTATTAATAACTTGCGGATACAAATATGTGGATTTTTTGTCCACTAGAACAGCATTGGCCTTAAATAGACCATCAAGTAAATAACCCTTCCCAACATACATGCCCCCCTTAGTAAGTACAAACCTATCAGATTCAAACACAATTTTAAATCCTTTCTTACTAAGTATAGCTCCTGAAATTAAATTCTTTCTGATATCTGGGACGTGTACAACTTCATTCAGCGTCAGTTCCTTCCCCGATGTGAATTTCAGAATAATCTTTCCAATTCCTTCAATCTTGGAAGTTGTAGAATTGCCCATGGATGAGCCAGAACGCTTCATTTTCTTGTTCTTAGACACCGAGTCTTCTACCATGTTAGCATTTGCTTCCATGTTGCGCACATTAGTCTTCTTTTCTGCAGCCCGGCTGGCTTCTTCAATGCGAAGTCGAACAATTAAATCCTCCATCGTCATCTCTTTACGTTTATGCTTAAGATAGTTTTTGAAATCTTTCCATAGTGGAGGTAGTTTCTCGATCATAGCAGCAATCTGGAAAGATTCACTTAAAATCATGCCTTCAGCTTCAATATCATGAAGTATAACTTGCATCTCCTGAACCTGAATCATTAATGTCTTTGAATCAGTCATCTTATAATCCAGAAATTTTGCGACAACGAATTTCTTCGTTCCAGCATCTTCTGTCTTGTATTTTTTGTCAAGAGATTCCCATAATTCTTTAGCCGTCTTGAAGTCACAATACACACTATATAAAGTGTTATCCAGTCCATTGAGAATGTAGTTGCGGCATAAGAAATCTGCATGTTTCCATGCATCAATGGCTAACTGAGTATTTTTATCAATAGCAGTCTCCGATGTTTGTGCGGGACATTCTTCACGCAGAAACTTTACCAAGTTCAACGTTGTCAAATAGAATAGCATCTTCTGTTGCCAACGCTTGAAGTCTGTGCCATTGACTTTTTCCGGTTTCTCGTATTGTGAAGCCGGCGGCATGACAAATTGATTGGAACCAGAATTTGGCGCAATCACAGCACTAGTAGTATTTTCAATAGTACTAGTCATTTTCTGTAAAACCACAATTACAGAAAATAATCAATAGGAGAAATGTAGAAGAAAGAAAGTATATAGATCTGTCTTAAGATTGTTGTCGGAAATTCGACTAACGCAATCAAAAGAACAAAATAACAAAAATAAAATAAGAAGACGAAGCGAGGTATGCCAAAGCAAATCTCCTTAAGACAGATGTCGCCCCTCAACAAAGTGCAAACGGGATTATGGACGTCTGTCTCCCAAGATACAACGCTTCTTCCAAAGTCGATACTGTACACTACCAACCTTGTCGGTCGAACCAAAGAATGAATGTACTCGAACGGAATAACGACGAATATTTTAGAGAGATTTGGAAACAAAATATGAAGAAGAGAGAATTTAGAAATCAATGGAATTGTATTTTATTTGGTGTCTCCAAAACGAATTTAGAGGCCTCTATATATAGAGATTGAAGTGTCTCATTGAATGGGTGTGTGACATTTCATGAATTGGTGCCACCACTTGGTCTGATCTGTTTTAGCCATTGGATCACACTCTTTCATAATCTGACGGACCAGATTAAACCATGAAATGTAGTGTCCATTCATCATGCCTA